>JAGGAW010000227.1:0-11572 GCA_017657375.1 Termitomyces sp. T27 | reverse complement strand
AAAGTGAGGTCATGGCTGGATCTTAGCCTTACAGACTGAAACTGAGGCCATGACCAAACAAAGTGAGGTCATGGCTGAATCTTAGCCTTATAGACTGAAACCAAGGCCATGACCAAACAAAGTGAGGTCATGGCTGGATCTTAGCCTTATAGACTGAAACCAAGGCCATGACCGAATGAAGTGAGGTCATGGCTGGATCTTAACATTGCGTATGGGGGGGTTTGGGGGCAAAGCCCCCAATGAGCTACAAGTCCTGTGCCAAAGGCACGGGGCATAGCTCATGGGTTAAGAAGGCTGCATACCAAGAGTGGACTAACTTTGGACCAAGGATCAACTAAGAGATCTTTCATTTGCTTCACAAATAGTGTAACTTTTGATACAATGACTTTGCCTCTATAAATTTTAGGATCTAACTTGGACTAGAGTATTTTCTTGATAATATACCATCTTGATGTATATAATTTGAGATTGAGATGTTGAAGCCATGACCGAACGAAGTGAGGTCATGGCTGGATCTTAGCCTTACACACTGAAATCAAGGCCATGACCAAACAAAGTGAGGTCATGGCTGGATCTTAGCCTTACATACTGAAATCAAGGCCATAACTGAATGAAGTGAGGTCATGGCTGGATCTTAACATTGTGTATGGGGGGGTTTGGGGGCAAAGCCCCCAATGAGCTACAAGTCCTGTGCCAAAGGCACGGGGCATAGCTCGTGGGTTAAGAAGGCTGCATACCAAGAGTGGACTAACTTTGGACCAAGGATCAACTAAGAGATCTTTCATTTGCTTTCCTAGTTTGTTAACTGAGTCAAGCCTGTTTACATCAAAGAGAGACCAAGCAAATGACTTTGAATAATGAGCAAGTTGGTATACCAATGTGGGAATGATGTGACTCCTGCTTCTGGTGTCTTGAAACTGCCAAGAACCAAAGAAAGAAGCTTGCAAGATATTTGGAGTTTTGTGACCATCATCAAAATATTTGACAGCTGTGTAAGCAATAGTAGACTTTCCAGAACCTGCCTGGCCAGTTAACCAAAAATCTGTCAACTTTGAAGTGAAGGGTCCTGAGCCCATGTATACAATTGTGAGGATTCCTACATGTGTTCCTTCAGTGCAAGGGCCTCAGGGATTCAACTCCTGCCAGTACCTTCTCCCTTCTCTTTTCATTCTTACACTTGCATATTCACTTGTCCTGCTCTCTAGATAGATTCTCCCTTCTCCAAATCCCTGATCTGTACCTTTCCCCAATCACTGACACAAAGGTGGCATTGCCACTCTAACAATAACTCACTAATGACATCACTCCTAAAATTATCTCTGACATCATCTTCTCTAAATTCATCCTACATGTCATTCCTGATCCCATGACCTGATCTCATCACTTCACTGATTTTCCCATGGAACATTTGAAAACTTATTTCCCCTTCTATCTCAGCTTATCTCACCCTGTCTAGTGACAAGAAACTTTTACTTACACATGTTATCTTTAGGACCCCTTAATATAGTTGCTTTCCCTCATCAGGTGGCTATTAAGGTATTACATTACTGCCTTTCTAGCATGTCAGATACAAACCAGCACTTTCTAACCTTGGACTGTCCTATCAACTGCAAAGGAGTTCTGAAAGGGGGTGTGGAGAAGTCTGGTAAGGAGGTTTGAACCTCATAACCTCATACCTCCAAACCTCTTCATTGCCCAAACTTCTTAACTTCTTCACCTCAGACTGTCCTACTAACCACAAAGGAGTTCTGAAAGGGGGCCAATCATGATCTCTGCTCTGAGAAGATATGTGGTCCATGTGCTTAGGGTACTTTCCATCAGTATAAATAACCCCTCTAAGATGCCATCAAGAAGCACATACTGTCCTGCCTGGGGTGAATATGGACTTTCTCAGAAAACTTATTCAAATTTTGAAATGCTCTTTGTGCTTGTTATAATGAGGTGGGTCCAATGTAGGTACTTAATATGCAGACACTTGATTTTGTGCACTAGAGAAAGGTATAGGGTGTACCATGGGAAAAGCAACCAATAGTAAGTGCAGATGTGGAAGGGCAAAGCCCTGAATGTGCAACCATCACTGAACAGAAACCTTCCTTCAAGGGGGGTGCAAAAGTAAATAAAACCTATTGGGTCAAAAAAATTTTAAGGCTAGTAGTGGTGACCTACCTACCTATCTGCTTACAAATATTACCAAATGGGGTATCAGATCACAGGCAAATTCCATGCCAGTGTCTAGAACAGAGATGCTGGTCTCAGTCACAATCCTTATAGCTGTAAGCATGGGCTTATATATGGACTCTGGTGTTGAACATCAGATTATTATCTCTTACTATTACTCTGCTCTTTGCTTGTACTCATACTTATTTTTTGTTGATATATACTTGAGGTTCCAGTTCTTGCACTTTGATCTTTGTCTTAGTGAGCCTACCAGTGAGTAGGCTTCCACTTTTAACTGATGACACTGAGTGCTTGGAACAACAGCATGGTGGTGCCACATTATCAAACCATGAAAGAAGTTTCATTGCATTTACACTTAGCACACTTGATCATACTCAGTTATACAGCAAGACATTGTGTAGTGGATGTTTGGCTTGTAATGCCTTGATTTGACACTGTTAACCCTTTTTTATGCTGTTTTTCATATACCTCTGCTTATTCTTCTGTGTTCCCTGTTTATCAACCTCAGTCTCACATTGAGAAGAGGGAAATTGCACTTCTTGGACACCATAACATGCATACATTGAACTGGCTGACTGATGTTTCTGCAGGCTATGCTGACATTAAATGCTTGAGCACTGCACACCACATGCAATGCAAGGGGAACTGAAGGGTAGCCCAATACTATGGATGCAGAAAATGTGTCCACACCCAAAGTAGAAGAATTGCCTTTGACATCATTGATGCTGTTGAAAGAATCCATGCCTAAACTAAATAGACTGGAATGCATATTATCTAGTCCTCTTTTTCCATCCAACTCCTCTTCAGACTTGTCACAGATATAGTGTTTGAAGGTCTGGTCCATAGGACCAGTAAAAGACCAGACCATCAGTTGAAGTTGCCTTGTTTTTATGTCAGACAGACCACTTAGGACTGGACCAGAAAAAACCAGTTTTAACTGGTTCCAACTATTCATCATGTGATTTATCTAGATACTGCCTTGTAGCACTATGTCAGTGCTTTAAAACAAGCCTATGATCATGAGAAACTGATCAGAATTGACTGAGTTATGATAGAAATACTGATTTTGATGTTTGTTTTATAAATTTATTTATAACTCTGTCAATTCTGATGCAATTTGGGTCATCTAGAGATCAAAATGATTGTTTCAAGAATGTGCACATGACTGATTAGCAGGAGAAACTGGTTGAAACTGAGGAAAATGACCAGTTGAGACCAGTCTTCCACAGGACTGGTTGCAACTGATTTAAACTGGTTTATTTGTGGTTGTGGTCTGGTCTTTTGATTTTTTTGGGCAAAAAGCTGGATTGGACCAGACCTTTAAACACTAGATATCAAACCAAAACCTTGAAATTGATGTGGTACCCAAGATCCCTAAAGCTGGTGCCCTACAACTGAAAACTCTGTTTGAATTTACTCATGTATGCTGAGGAGTCTTCAAATCAAAAAAGATTCTGGCTAGTGAACAGGTGGAAATGGTCTTGGTGTGTTTCCATGATGCAAGGATTGCAGACTACATGAAACCTGTTATAACTGAGCAAGCTATCATTTAATGAGTTCATTGCAGATATTTGGAAGCACTACCTCAGGGACAGGTGGCAGCAGCATATGCAAAAGGAGATTTTGAATTTGAAACAGGGGAGCTGATCATTATGGGATTTCTACTAGGAGTTGTGTACCATGAACATCATGTTGAAGGGTCATTAGGGTATGCCATGGGTGTTTCCATGAGTATCAAACCCCTGATCCATATCTATACCTGCATGGGTAACATACCCATGAGGATGGGTTTTTTCCCTTGTGGGTGGCATGGGTAGTAAACAGGTATGAGTATTTCAACAGATGGCTATGGGTACTTAGATAGATAGCAAGGAAAACAATACTTTGATGGTCAAGAACAACTACATAAAATGTACTACCATACTTAGTTACTAGAAATATAGCATGCACTGAATTCTTGTAGTTCAATAATCCTAAAATCTCATCTAGTTCAGCAGCAGCATGAGACAAATCCTTGTCCTTCATGAAACCCATCAAACTCCATGATCCCAGACAGAGTAGTGCTTGTATCAAGCCATTGGAAAGGTGGTTGCATGTCTGGCTAAGTAAAAGGTGGCCACAGCTGAAGAGCTGCTCAACATCAACAGATGTGGCTATCAAAAATTGTTTAATCAATATTAATGAGACAAAACAATGTAGATTTACCTGGAATTCAAAGGTAATCTAACACCATGCAATAAAGCTGTGAGTACATGTGCCAATGTTCAAATCACTATCAACAGGGATCAGCAATGCTCTCAATTCCAGTGGAAAGGTAGAGCTTTAGTTTATCCTCAACAAGAGGTGTGGTAGAAGTGTTCAGTGTAAAGGTGAAAAGGTTGTCAAAAGCACAAATTGGTCTTCTTAGATTTCACATAATCATGTCAGTAGTGTAAAAGAGTATAGAGGAATATTAACTTATCTTGAAAGTTTGTGGTGGCAATACAATCTAGATGTCCTCTTTGCTAGCTGAATCTTCATTTGCACTCAAATCTTTGAAGTCTGCATAAGATCAATCAAACTTGTCTTGTATGAGGTTGTGAGCAGTAGCAATCCAGCTTGCCTGCCATCCTGCATTCTTGAAATATGTGACCTTGTGACAAGGATGAAGGACTAGACAAAAAGGTCAAGATAACATAAAATACCAAGATGTAAGAGAATCAAGAAGCCTATAGATGATCAATCCTGTGTATTGAGATAACACCAACATATGAATTTACAGCCTTTTCCCATGCACTTAAAAACAAGGTATTAATGGCCATTGTGCATCATAAGTTCAAGAGTAGGATGGAAGAATGCATAAATGGAAGAATCCCATTTTTTGACAGCCATGCTGGAACCAGTAAGTCTTCCATTCAAAGAATGAATTGGAACCATACCTAATAATTCTTGCAGGCTTTCAGTGTTCTCATCATCATTGTCATCATGTGATCTGTCATTGTGTGTGGCAGTGATCTTGAGTAGGCTCTTGAAAGACCCTGCAGGTTCAGTGATGGCACTGTCTGCCTTTGACTTTTTGGATTTTGATGGGCTAAGAATGGAGAAAGCCTTTCATTTGATTGTTGATGTGATATTCTGAACTTTTGCTGTGGTCTTTCTCAGTGTAGAAGACTTGGATATGGTAGAGTGTCCCTGCTGGACTTGGAAGTTTTTGCCATTGGGCATGTATAGTTTTATTGCCAGTTGGCATCCAAATATATATGTAGTGTGTATTGTTAATACTTATACAGTTGCCACCCCTGTTTAGATTACCTAAGTGTGACCTGCACCTGCACCCATGCAGGCATGAATCCACAACCTGCATGGATTACCCATACTCATGGTATACCTTAAAGGTCATGCACATCATTTGGATGATAATCACATTCATGACCAGATTGAGGCTGGAATCAACAATGACCTTGATCACTGGGCTGATGATGAGGGTATTTATAAGGAGATGGACCTTAAGAAGTTTGTCAACCTCTTGGACACCTGTGGCTGTAAAAGGCAAAATGAGCTCAAACACATCTGTGCAGAGGCAGATGAAACAGTTCATAAATAGCAAGCATTGATGTTCTTGCACAACAGCAACATCTCTGCCAAGAAGAAAACTTTATCTGAGTCCACCAGTAACAACTCTGCAAAACTTGCCTCTGCCTCATCTGCAACTTCAAACATGAATACAATAAACTCAGAAACATACTCCCTGCTTGACTGATCTCAAATGTGAATATTTAAAGGTGATATGGGGTTGCTTTATGTGTATGAACTGAAAGCCAAATACTTCTCAAAGGACTGCCCAAAGGAACCAATCCTCAAATTCCCTCAGATTGTGGTGGGATAAAAGCCATCAATCCCTGTGCAGTCAAATACAACCTTGTCAAATGCAGAACTTGTCACAGTGACCATTAGCAAGGCAGTAGCTGCCATCTTTGATAGCAAGCCATACTCAGGTAACAAATGTGATTATGAGGAACCTGAAGTAAGTGATTACTATTCTAAACATTTTTACTTTAATGCTATGGTCATGGGACCAAAGACAGATGACTTTGTGCCTGTTAATGTGCTCATTAACACTGGTGCTCACCTCACATTTATCTCTGCAGAACTAGTGGACAACCTTGGTCTCCAGACATTTTCATTGAAAGATCCTGAATGTGTATTCATCCACATGTGTAGATAAATCAAGTGGTTTTGATCTGCTTAATCCAACTCTGTGCCAACCTCCTCTGCCACTGCAATTGCATCTGAAGAAGTTCATGAAACAGGTAAATGCAGACTGTAAGGCCTTGTTGGAAGAGCTGAAATTTGTATGTGCCCAACAATATGAGAAGATGCAATGTCAACATTTATTTGAGGATGACACACCTGTAGATATAGTTTGGTGGTTAAGGTGTGGATTGAACAATTAGCTGGGCTCAAGACATTACAAAGACATGACACACACTTGAAACATGAGTTTAAGGAAATTTTCAAACTGATACCTCACATGGACCAGCTACTGACAAATGTTTATGTGGAAATCCATCTGAAGGCAGATGCAAAGGAGGCATACAACAAGATCATGTTGTGGACTTATCAATGTCCATGTAAGTTCCATGAAGCTTTCCATACACTGCTCGAACAGCACAAGGATGCAGAAAGGATTCATCTATCATCTTCTCCTCATCTGCTTTCATCATACTGAAGATGGATCCTAATGTGTTACCATGGTGGGTCAATGATTATTGACAGTCAAATTTGTTCACTGTACCAGATACACAAATGATGCCTTGAATTGATGACATCCTTGGGCTACAATCAATATGACCAATTCAAAACACAAATCTGTATATCAACTCTGTGAAGATAAAGTTATTCTGCACTGAGATCAATGTTTTGAGCCATCATATCAGTGCTGTGGGCATTGAGGCTGATGGATGGAAGGTCAAGCAAATCCTGAAATGGTCACAGCTGAAGTCAGCTACCATTGTAAAGTCATTCCCAGGATTGGTCCATTTCATTGAGGTGTTCCTGCCCAACTCAAAATGTTCACTGATGTATTGAACCTGCTCCCAACTTTGGAAGCTAAGTGAGAATTCCCTAGATGGACTAAAGATCATTAAGCAGCATTTGAGGGGATAAAATCATTGGTGTTGAGTGGCAAATGTCTGATGACCATCAGCCACAAGGATCCAACAAAGATTTTTGTAATGATGGATGCAAGTGACTACCATTGGGGTACATTGCTTTCTTTCAGTGAATCATGGGAAACTGTGCATTCTGTGGTGTTTGACTCAATGACATTTAAAGGAGCAGAGCTCAATTACCCTGTCCACAATAAGGAGTTGCTTGCAATTGTGTGAGCTCTCCAAAGGTGGTGTGTGGATCTGCTTAATAGTTCTTTCACTGTTTTCACTAATCACCATATCCTTGAAAACTTCACCAAACAACAGGATTTGTCATGGCAACAGGCTCAATGGATGGAGGTCTTGAGTCAATCTAACTGCAAGATTATGCACATCAAGGAGGAGGATAATGTAGCAGTGGATGCATTGTCTTGCCTACTAGTTGAGTAGTCTGACAATTGTGATGATACTGCAATTGCAGCCATCACCCCTTTTACTTCTTATGAGGAAGGAATACAAGAATGGGGATGGTACCAGAGTTGCAAATTTCATGCCTCAGTATGATGGTCCATTTAGGATCATAGACATTAATCTAGCAAAGTCAATGGTCAAATTGGACATTCCTACTGCATCATAGAATAAGTTGTTAGGAATTCAGACAGAGAACCTGGTGAAAGAAGCAGAGCAGAGCACACAGTGTTAGAAGTGCTAAGAAGCACATATGTACTACAGAATCTGTCTATCAGTCAATGAATTAAAGTCAAACTTCTGATCAGGCTGTTGTGGCATCATGTGAGCTTATCTCAACACTTTTGCTTTGAGCAAAATATTTGTGACAGTGTATTTCACCTCAAGCTAAAAGGCATAGTTCTCCTCCTCATCTTCATCATTAGGAGAGATAGCAATACCAGTAAACTTTGCATCCATAAGTGCTTTGACTGAATTTCATATGAAGTGGTGAAATGACCAGTTCCTTCACAATAGAAGCAGATGATATTGGCACTAGCCTTCTTTGCTGCAATCATAGCTTCTGAATTAACCTTAGCTTCCTCCAACTCCAGTTTAACAACAGAACAAGCAAGATTCTGGCAACTCTCCTCATTGAGCAAGTAAGTAATAATAAAGTTGAGGGTGAGCTCCTTGACATCAACAGTGTCAAGAGAGATGATGAAAAATTCATAGGAAGGGGGGAGACCAGCAGAGTCTTTTTGAACTCTATAACACATTGTTTTTAGTACCTGCTCTACCAGAATTCAGTCTTCCATTCCATGAATCTTCAATCACTCCCAATGATGGTCTTTTTAAACTTGGTAATATGTTTTTAGTGCCTGCTCTTCCTAAACTCCTATCTGTTATTTGTGATGATTCTTTTCCTCACTTGTCATAAAAAAGAAGCACTTCAAATCAATGAATGAGTGACAGGTCTTCACAGTCACTTGCATGCTTCTTAAAGACGATTCTGTGTGAAGTGCACCATGGTAATGTTATGATATATCAATCAATCCCTACCCATGAATTACAATGCATCAATCATGCAGTTTATGATGTTGATTCCATATCCAGATTTTAATTTGTCCTGTCTTCAAAATTTAATTAGGCAATCTACAAACAATAAAAAGGGTGCTTCTACATAGAATTGACTCACAGGCTCCTTCCAGTTCAGCCCATACATGTTTGCTCCTTCAAATAATGAATGACATTGTGTAGCTAACTCACAATGTTAATGCAGGTGATGTGTCATCACACTTTTCATGTTTATGCTTGCAATAGAATAAAATACCCAAGCCATATTAAACATTGCCCTAAAGCATGGTTGAATCCTACAATGCATTGGTGGAACATGTGTGAATTATGCACAACCATTTACTATGCAATTACTGACTGGTGCAACAATAACTGTAGCTAAGTAGCCAGATTTCATGGTAAACCAAGTCACTAAGTCATAGGTGTGGGGCAAGCCCAGAAGTACACCACTTCATCTTGCACATTCTCATTGCAACTCATACTACCACAACTACCACATGGTAGGTGGCAGGTGTGCATTATCAAATCTTGCATTCATCACTCCATGTGATGTCAGCCTGCCCTTGTTCATTTATCTTCTTCAGTATCTTCTTCCCATGTACTGGCATCATTTCTCATTGCTTACTCCACCCCCTTTTTGACACTTTTTGCTCACTGTTTTCCATCTTACTTGTGTAAGATTGTATTATATTTTGAAATACTTTGAGACATAGTCATTGGATGAGAATTCCCTTTCTTCAGATTCTCCATATCATCCTGATACATCTGCATCCGTGCCAGCTGTATGTCTCATAAAACAACTAACAAAGAGGCAGACATGTGCAGGGGTTTACCATGAGAGAATGCTAAATTTGACAGTGAGGATCAATAATCAACATCATTCTGAAGGAAGATTGATGGCACCATGAAGCTCCTTGATAGGCTGATGAAATGGCACACAGAATCATGGACCTAGTTAACAATAATCTCTAGACCCAATGATCTTATGCATTACTGTGAGCAAGTCTTGCCACATATGCATTATGCAAACATGATGTGCCACATATGCCTTGGGTCACACTGATGTAAACAGGGCAGCTCTCACCTTAGCATTGTTTCACTGGTAGAACAGTCAAACATGCCTGCTGTCAGCCTCACTCTAGTCAATGTGTTATGCATGTTTCAGGTTATGCTGTTATATGGACAGATCCTGGATAAGAGGATAGGAGTATACTATGTTCTGCTTCAGCACTGGTGCTGTCTTCTAGATAGACTCTATATTTGACACATGAAGTGCTCTAATGCTGCAGAGATGAAGAAATGTTGTGCTTAGGCTACATCACAGAAAAAAATCAGGTGGGAATCAAAACCAGGTATCATGAAAAAAGGAAGAGGTAGGTAACCTATCGAATCCCTGCTTGAACAAATCAACTGTGGCTGACACCTTTCTTCTAGATAGCAGATTGGCTGCTTGTTCAACAAGCCATGTCTGGACATCTGCAACAGCCCAACTCATGGGTGGTGCAACATTTGAGGGAGTCTTGATTCCACTTTGGGTAATTGGGCTTCTGAATAGATAGGAACTTGAGACAGGGATAGCTTTGTGTGGTCAAGACCAACTAAACATCCAAAGGTTCCCATTTCCTCCTTTGGATGTTGCATAACCATGAAATTACCAATGCTAACATTTCTGTAGATAATGCCTGTTTGCACCATCACTTCAAGATCTAGTACATAGGATATTTAGGTGAGAGAAAACACATGAATTAAATTGTTGGAAAACATACCACAAGTCCCACCTAAAAAACAGTGAAGTAATTTCAGTAGATTTGAAAAGAAATTTATGGATAGACCAGAAGGCATGAGAATATTGATGTGGCAATGATCAATGGGTTTGTGTTTCAAGGTGCTATATTGAAAGAATTTGTGATAAGAGTTGTCTTGTTTTGTTTCTGTATTCTGACAGAATAAGGGCAACTCTGCACTGAAGCTGGTTTCATTCCAAAGTTTGGCAGTGCCTGTTGTTTTCTGATAGGGGGCCTCAATCTGTTTATGGTGAGACTTCAGACCTTGGTGTGCACAATGCAGGGTACTATCTTGTACTTTCTTTGCATTGAAACCTTCCAATAATTTCTTTGCTTCATTATCAACTAGATGATTGCCTGATGAAAAGAGTCTGCATGGGCTTGATCTTCCTTCTCTTCCTTCTCTTCCTTCTCTTCCTTCTCTTCCTTCTCTTACTTCATGTTCTTGGAGGATCCTGTATAACAAACCCTTGCATGGGTGAAATTGCTTCTTGCTATGGGCTTTCAGTATTGTTATGCCTTCATTGGCAGGGCACCAGTATTGCTTGAGAACACAGGTCTAAAGAACAAAGTTGAGTGGTGGTGCTTTAGCAAAATGTGTGCCTTACTTCTTTCAGAGAAGCCCTTTCTTCTCACTTGATCACTTCAAAAGTCAGTGTGGCATGCTCACAGATTTCAGACAATCATACAGCAGAAAGGATAGCCATGGACAAATATTTCTCCATTGCTTTTGTCTTTGATTCACCCATGAAAACATCCAAAATCCATTGTATCTGGTATTGATATTTGTAAAACAAATACTGAAAATCTAGACTAATTGTATATGATGGTATTCTGCAATTATTGATGTGATCATATATTTGCATCAAAGTATCCCAACCAAGCTGCTAGGGTTCCATTTGTGCAAAACTCCTGATGACATGAATAAAATCTGTTGGGTTTTGTGAACAGAACATG
>JAGGAW010000226.1:0-11592 GCA_017657375.1 Termitomyces sp. T27 | reverse complement strand
ATATTATTGAGTTTGCTTGCCATATATTCATGTGGCTCTAAGATGAAAATGCAAAGACATAGGTTAACTGTTTCTCAATAGAGATCAAACATTTTCAAAAGATGTTGATGATGATGTATCATATGTGAATTTTTGACTTTGCTGCCACTTATGTAAAAATATCCAAAAAGGTAAGTTGTGTCTACGTTGTCTTCACCATTTTGACATAGCTATGTATAGGCTTCTATCATCACTACTGCTGCTCATGCAATCAGTGATGACAATAAGCAGGCCACTCCAAGCAGTTTCAAGCCTCATTTGACCTCGAACATAATTGCAGAGACAGTCTGTACCTCTATTTCCACTTTTTTTTCTCACTGATCATTTTTAGAAGCCTGACTAAGATGCTGACAGTGAAACTAATAATGAGGTGCTCCATATTCACTCCCTCAATATTGTATTCCAAAGCACTTTAGTATGTTACAGTGTTTCCTCTGCTGCATTCATGCTGATTCATGTCTCAATAGGCAGCTGAGTTTACTCAGGATACATTGACTATCATGCCACCTATCTTTCAGGCCCCACCAATCACTATGTGTTCACCAGCCTAGACTGTAGATTATGTGTACTAATACATTCTTCAGAGTCCAGCCATTGCCTCTCCCATTAACATTGCTTATGTCACTGACAATGTCTTTTGTTAGCTTGAAACATACCTCATTGGTTTTGGATTGATCTTTATTGGGAGCAATAGTCACTTTGGCAAGGCACCACATCTCCAACAAAGAACTATCAATCAGCATACAGTGCAGACACACAGCATTGATCTCTTTGCCAAGGCCACCAATGATGGCAAGGATCTGGAGCCACTCAACCCTGTCCATAATATCATCCTTGCCACTAACCCTGCAATCTTCACATCTTGTCTGACCCTCAATTATCAGAAGGCCACACTTCTTGAGTATCGTCCAGAGCTCATCCTCAATTATCAGAAGGCCACACTTCTTGAGTATCGTCCAGAGCTCCATGAACTTAAGTACAAGGACCTCATAGTAGACGACTCTAGCAGTGAATTCAGCTACAAATTTCTTATTTTTCTAGATAGTAGGCATTGTTTTGATCTCTATGAAAAGTGACTCTTGCATCCACTTCTAGAGGCCTTCAACAATATTCTTGCACAACTCAAAGAATTTGATTTTCTAGACAATTTATGCTTTTGCCTGAAAGAGCACTATAGAGTCATGATGGAGTAAATAGTTGGTGAAAGTGTACAATATCAGTGAGTATTAATACACATTGAATTTTCAGCTTGTATTAATTAACCCAGTTGCAGAAAAGATTGAGGCCCACCCTTATCATCTTCTTATACTCACACACCTCTGTTGCAACAAGCCTATGTACACAACTAGGAAGCAGAAGCTTAACCAGTTCCTGATGATGGCAGACATGATTCACAATGCATTGAACAACAGATTCAACATGCTTCTGTTTTTTCTCAAGTCAATTCTCAATCTGGGCAACTTTATGAATGCTCAGATCAGAGATACTCTCAGTAATTCTTATGCTATGTTTGCACTCACTAAGCTCTTTTGCATTGACTGGTATCATCAGTGTGAGATCAAGTCCTGGTCCATGAACATGCTATATAGTTGGCAGTGTGTTGCTCTCCCACTCATGACTCTCCTATTTGAGTGGTATGCTCTATCCCTCCAACTTCTTGTGTCCTCTCACCACCTAGCATCTCTGCCACTCTTTTCAACTGATCCTCACAAACTGCTAGAAACAAAACCAGTAAAAAGCCCAGTTCCACAGCAGAAGATGTGATGCACCTGTCACATGACCAATCACTTGACCTCACCCATAATATTTATGTGACCCTCCTAAGAGTTACCTGGAAACCAAGTATGGCACACCAAAATAACTATGAAAGAAAGGTCAATGTAGAGCTGGACATGGGAATCAAACCTGCCTGGCTATGTAAGCACTAGACAACTGAAAAATGGTGCATATAGATCAATATACCATGCTAGCTTGTGAAAATACAACTAAACTCTCTTTGGTATAGGCCTCTTATGGACACCAAGCATTTCAATATTTTTAGTTCTTTTCTATTCACCTGAAACATTACAAAATATAAATGAAAACACTTACTTTTTCATTTTATTCTGACATTTTCTGTGTTTTTCTATGTAATTCTTTTGTTTTTCATTTATGGTACTAGTGCCACCTCTGCAAGACAAAGCTACTTATTGCTGCTAGTGCCAATATCTAAAACACTCTACCTCCTGATCTTAGACACAGTGCTAGTATAAAAACCTGTCATTTAAATTCCAATAATCATTGAATTTTGCCCTCTTTGTCTTGCTGCTAGCATTAATCTTCAAATCTCAAAGTCTCTGTATTGGTACCTCTGTATCATGTGCTTAGGCCTCAGCATTAGCATTCAGATTTTTTAGCATTCACCAACTTCAGTGTATTATCAACCTCAGCATCTTAGCAGCCTCAGCATTTTTCTCTTTTCAGTGACTTATAGGGGCATTAGCTCCAACTCAGTGGAAGCATTAGACTCTGTTTTCTTACTGCTGGTTACTGCCATCACCAGTTTTCTCCTTTTGTTCAAGTTGTTCTGAGTGGTAGCACCTGCTCCTGTTAATACCTGTTCTTTCCTTGCTGCATCTAGCACTAGACTTATGCTAGCACTTTCATTTGATTTGCATTGACATCCTCTCATCTACTGCTTTCTACTGCACCCCTTACCATTATCAACTGTTAGTAGTGTTACTGATGTGTACACATCTATTTTGATCCTCTTTTGCTCTCTAATCTAGATTTTACCTTATCAAAAAGTGTTACCTACCAACTCTCCTGCTTTCTGGCACTTGGCATCATTTACTGTGGCGTTAGCTCCTGCTTTTTCTATTCACTCCACTTAGCAATTGAAAACTCTACCACTTGCCTCTTTGCTTATATATTATTTATTTGCTGTCTTTCTCCTTTTTTCTTCTCTCTTTAGTGTTGTGTTCTTCAGTTTCTTTGCCCTTCCAGCATTCAGAGTAGGTTAGATGTTATCAGTGGGTTGAAAATGGCAAGTGTACATTTCATCTACTTTGATACTGCTTTAGACATAAGTGACCTGGTAGTACCTTTCAGATCTTCACAGGTGTAGTTTCTACAATTGTTATGACACTTCCTGGTTCTTCAGCCTACTTCCATATCTAGCCTTCACCATGCTCTCATCAGCTTCCATCTCTTATCAATGTCCACAAAATAAGGCTTTTGACTCTAAGAGGGCTTAATACAGATCTTCATGCATGTAATTTATGCTTAATAATTATATATCCATTCATATTTAATTTTACTTCCTCTCTAAGTTATCTACCAGTTGTCTTTCATTATTGTCAAGTGGAATGGACACAACATTCCTCACCAGCATTTAGATTGAACTTGCTTGAAGTGTGAAGGGTGCTGAAAGTACTGGATGCATCAACAAAGTTACAATTATACAAACAACTGACAATGAGTGTTTCAACTCACTTTTTCTTTGTTGTATCTATTCGTATCTTATTCAGTACACACTTGAGGGATTTTTGTAGAGTTCTAAAGAAACACCTGTTGAAAACAGGTCATGTAATTTCTAACAAGTATTTCTTGAGAACTAGTAAAAATAAAAATTGGAAAACATGATATAAATACTTCTTGTGTTTCCATAGAGTCTCTCAAAAAAAAAGAAAAGTTTTTCTTTTTATTTTTCTCAAGAAATACTTAAAAAATACTTTCTGTGATTCTAAACTGTTTCTTGAAAAAGATGTGACATGTATCTTTTCATATTTCTCAAGGTATTTTTGTCAAATTTTCATTAGGTGTTTTTTTAACATATCTCTTCATTTTTTTCATAAAATATGCATTAGCAAGATTTATAGTATTTCTCAAGAAAAACTCATTAAAATTTCATATTAGGCAATTTTTCTGATGTAGGAGAATGGAAAAGGCAATGGTACAGCGGAAGGCAGAGCTAATTTCATATTAAGCAATTTTTCTGATGTAGGAGAATGGAAAAGGCAATGGTACAGCGGAAGGCAGAGCCGAAGAGTATAAAGGAGAAAAATACCAGGTTGATGATTGGTAATTGGCAGTTGAAGAAGGATCTGAACCAAATACATGAAAACATTCATCAAGTTCTCAATGACTTTACCACAAAAATTGCTTCACTTATCAAAGAATGAGCTGAGCTTCAGCAAATGAAAACCTGTCTAAATCACTGATGTAAACAGTTATCAAAGATAGCAAAAAGCCTGAGGAAGCAGGCATGAGCATCAGCATGCCATACTTACGTCTTCAAAATCACTCATTGAGGTGTTTACACATGACCGACATGAGAGATTGCACACTACCTTGCATCCATGGGAACAGCCGAAAATAAAATTGGAGAAGCAATCTACAGATTTGGACAAATGATTGGTGCAAGCTACTTTTTGCACAAAGTTGTAATGCATTACAACCTAGAGCTAAACTTCATCAAAAGCACATCACTTATGATCAGACATTGAGATCTGCTTTGGCTGCATAAGCTGCATCAAAGCTCAAAAAGAGATTTAAATGTTGTTGTTATAACATAGTTGGTAGGTATGCTTTGAAGCAGGCTGATCTACCCTACTTAGCAAATGCTGTATCAAACTTTCTCTGCAGTAGTTAGTTTTCCTCATTATATCACAAGTGAAAGTAAGCAAAAACTTTACAACACAGCATCAGCTTATTTAGTAGTTAAGTAAGCCATGAGCCATGAGCAGATTCAATGCCCATTACAATCAAATGCATTGAAACCATAGTGAAGATTCATATCTTCATCAATCACTCTCTGAACAATCAATGCCTTGCTTTATAATCACTGCATTTAATCTGCTGTATTCATTATTATGTGAATAAAATTATTATACTGTAAATGCCTCCTCTCTTCTTTTGTTGTGTTCTTTGGTTTTTTTGCCTTTTTCCACACCTGGAGTAGGTTGGATGCTATCAACGCACCAAAAAGGCCATGTAAAGACTATCAACATAATACCAGACATGGGAATCAAACCTAGAAAATTGACAAGAACAATATCCCTTCTAACAATTGAGTTGATTATATTTGACTTTTAAAGTATTTATGTTCTTTTTGTATTTACATTTTTATAAAAGCTATTTATTTTATTAAAATTGTATTTTTGTTTATTTATAAAATAGTAATTCTCAGTATATCTCCTTCTATGGAAACTTGTTCTTCAATTCCACCCTAGATTCTCCTCCTCTCTTTTTCTAATAGAGAACATGTCATCATATGCATTAAAGCGAGTGCCAAGGAATTTGTAGCTAAATTCACTGCCAGAGTCGTCTACTATGAGGTCCTTGTACTTGAGTCCATGGAGCTCTGGACGATACTCAAAAAGTGTGGCCTTCTGATAATTGAGAGTCAGACAAGATGTGAAGATTGCAGAGTCAGTGGCAAGGATGATATTATGGGCAGAGTTGAGTGGCTCCAGATCCTTGCCATCATTGGTGGCCTTGGCAAAGAGATCAATGCTGTGTGTCTGCACTGTATGCTGATTGATAGTTCTTTGTTGGAGATGTGGTGCCTTGCCAAAGTGAATATCGCTCCCAATGAAGATCAATCCAAAACCAATGAGGTATGTTTCAAGCTAACAAAAGACATTGTCAGCAGTGACATAGGCAATTTTAAAACTTTTTCTGATGACTCATAGTTTATCTTACTATACAACATCAGCCATTCATTTGTTGTTCTAGTTAGAGTACAAAATGAAGAAAAGAGTCATATAGCATATAGAAAATTATTGGATTCCTCCTTTGAGGTTGATTTCATTATCATCTTACTTTAAGTCTGTTTGCATATCACATGCCATTTTCTTTTATAATCATATATTATGTGATATATTTCAGTTAGTTTGCTTTTTTTGAAAACTTGTATAAAAACTGAGCTCAATGCTATAATAAAAAATTTTTTTAGTGTACTAGGTCACCAGTGCACTTTGAAAAGAGTGTAGTTTAAAGGAGTGAGCACAAACATGACTGACTATGATTATGATGGTCAAGGTATAATTCCACTTGAACCTTTTATTTTTATTAATTTACTCTAGTGCCAGTTGTATTCTGAGGAGCTCATCAACTGCTCATGTCATGAATATTTCACCAAGGATGGTTGTGTAGCCACTCTCACAGGCACTGATATGCAAGGTATCCTGGTCACTATTGTAGTGCTACCCTATTCATCAGAGTGAAGGAATATAGCTGTGAGCAAGGATTTTAGTTGTTTGAAGAGAGCATAAAGGCTGCTCTTCTAAGGCAGATGGATAGAGGCAAGCATTGAGTTATTGCTTGAGAGAGCACATAGAAAGATCTTAGCCTTAGACTTAGGGGTTGGATGTGGAGGCAAATCTTCAATGAGGAAATGGGAGGGGTCAATTGGATGCAGAGGAGTCAGCTTGATGGTCTGGGCCCTACTAAAAGAACAACTTAAGATCTGTGGATGGCAATCAATGAACCATCATTAGGCATTTGGTTCAAGTCCTGCATCTGCAGCAATAGCATGTGTCTTGAGTCAAATGAAATTCTCACCTTGATGTATAGCATACACATTTATATACAGCCCTTCTTTCTAAGTTCTCAATGAGCTCATGGAGAAACAAACCCATGCACTGTTATGATACTCAACTCAGAATCCATTGAGAGAATAAACTTAGAGAACCCAGTGATGGTTATCCCACAAAAACATTAAGCAGCAAAAGAGAAGTTTACTTAGCCTAATCTAATTTATGACATTGATGATAAATAACTGCATCATAGCTTTCATTTTCACTAAATGCAAGGATCCATCTGATAAATCTATAGGCACTAATCAAGTTGATCTTGAAGGTGAGGCATTATTCAAAGTGCAGCTTTTGCTCATGCTTGTTTTAAAAACTGCTGCATTCAGACCAGGACAGAAACTCATCAAAAAATCTGAAATTGCTTCTTATATAAATATTGATGACAACAAAACTTTTGAACAAGGTTGAAACATTTTTTCTATAGAAATTTCTTCTATAACTGACTTTTGATTTGTTGATAGAGCTTGAATCTAAGGCCCCTTTCTGTACACATCCCTACATCTCATTGTTGGATCAAAGACTAACAAAAATCCAGCATTTGGCAACCTATATAGTCACTTATTGAGCATGGTTGAGCCAATAAAACCAGAGCGTAAAGATCCTCAATTTGTTTATCTGCTAGACAAAATTGTTGAATTTGAAAATATGGAATATCCTTCTGAGGGTCAAGCTCTCCTAGTTCTTAGCAATGAACCTCCCATGAGCTATAATTATCCAAAGTCTCCAGTATAGAAACTTTGTCGAGATAGTGGCTACATAGCAGGCATGCACTTCTCTACCTCTATTACTGATAATTACATCACCAAGGATGTAGAAAAATAATATCAACTTTGCATGGCATTTCCACCACGCATGAATCTGAGTTAAGATGATCAATCTTGACAATATATTGACAGAGTGCTAAAAGGAATGGTAACAATAATCTTCATATACCCTACACTTTAGATGTTATGGAAACTACAAAAGGCTCCATCATCCATACTTGTCTACATACACTAGCTTCAATCCAGAGAATGTATTCCAATACCTATAACAACATTCTCTATTTATTAGAAGAGTTATTTTTTCAGCTCTTCAGCAGACTACCTTCAAATCCATCAGCCAACAATGCATTGGTTCCTCTATTTGCTTTGAGCTTTCTCCAGAGAAACATGAGATCTGCTTATCATTTTAACAACAACTCTATATTTAGCAGATCATATAGCCTGGCATCCATACTTGAGGAAGGGAATGAATCAAAAACTCTTATCCCAGCTTTTCAAATACATTATGAAGAAGCACAAGAGCAAATTGTTTGAGTTTTGACCATTTTTCATGATATCTACCAGCTCCTTGCTCCTTGCTTTCTATCACAATCCGAATAGAAAGTGACACAATTTCACTTGAATAACAATAATTGCTTTTTCTTTGCAAAACTGAAGCAAGGTGAAATAAGCATTCAGCTAAATGTTTCTGCAAGTTTTAATGGGAAAGATCTTTTTAAAGAGATCAGTGAAGCTCAGAGCAAGCTTCATTCTGACAAAGATGCTCTTGCTTTCTTGACAATGTTTGTATTGATATTAAGAATGTTGGATAGTTAGTCTCCTGCAGCATTCTAAAGTTCTTCATCATTTAATGGAGCTATATCAGGAGTGCATGAGGGCAGCTTTCTCTTAGCACAATATAGCCTTTATATTAGAGAATCAAATGTTTGAATTCTCTTCACCTTTTTCAATACTCACAATCTCCATGGAGAAAGAGGAGTGTTGATTTCTCCATTGCAATATAACAACTCTCAGCTGAAAGAATTGAATGAACTTTAGAAGAAGACTGAATGCATCAATTGTATAGGCATTCCTATTTACTTCTTTGCAGCTGCTATAGCACAAACAGCTGGAACAGCGCTGATATTGAGAACTCTTTTTAGAAACTCAAATTCTCTTTCACATTCCAGTGCATAATCCTTAACATTTGCAGAGTGCTCCTATATCTTAGGCTCAACTCTCAAAGGTACATCCAAAATGGCTACAGAAATCATGTTCGCATATTTCAAATTATATGGCTAAGATTGGCATAAAGATATCTAATATCTGTGCCAGCATGTTGATAGAGCAGATGAGGCTTCTAGATGAAAGCTAGCTGCTATTGCCTCAATTTGATGCTCTAAAATCAGATCATGAAAAGAAGGTCAAAATGTTTTGGGCTTTTTATACATATCTTGTGAAACTTGCCACTTTCACTGACCTTTATATCAAGCATCAAGAGTATGAAGTTGTGCAAGAAAAGTTTAAAAAGTTCTCAAAGCCCCTGCAGCAAAATAATGACAAGCTTCATCTAACTTGGCTCATGCTCATTACAATGGAAAAACCTGTAGCTTTGGCTCCAATACCTGCACAGACACCTCAATCTGTGACTCCAGCCAAAGCCCTTGCACTTACACCTCAACTTATAGTCACTGCTAAAGCTCCTGCACCAACACATCAGCCTGCAGCTCCATTCTTGGCCTCTGCTCCAATGCCTCAATCGGTGGCTCTAGATGAAGTCTCTCCTCCAATTTACAGTTCTAGCAGAAGCCTCTTTATCAGCACCTCAATCTGCAGCTACTGCTGAAATTTCTGCACTGGTACTGCAACCTGCAGCTCAGGTTTATGCTATGCCTTTATTACATACTCCTACAGCTAGCCTTGCTAACATCAAATCTACTCAATAGACTGTTTCTGAAAATGCTTCTGAAACAAAGACAAGTATGAAGAGAAAATGTTAAGAAACTACTATGTTTAACAAGTGCACAAAAATTGTGAAAGATGATGCCCCTTAGAAAAAGTGCCCAGTTGACAATATTGCCAATCTTGAGATGGTACCACAGCTAAAAGCGAATGACCAAATTGCATCTTCATCTTTTGCTACTTCAGCTGTGAATACCTCAAACTATGTTACTAATCAATTTAGTGAGGGAGATAAAGATACCACCAAATCTACAGAAAAAAAGGGAAAAGGAAAACAATAAGAAACAACTAAGTCCAAGAAAAGCACCAAAATCGCTGAGGATAATACCTCTTAAATGAGAGGCTCAGTCAGTGACATTGGTGTTGATATTGCCTTGATCCTGCTTCAGTGCTGATGCAATTTATAGTCCACTACCATTAGAGATAAGGAATACATCTCATATAAGCTAAAAAAAAAATTATCAGAAATATAAGTAGAAGTAGTTTTGTAGTCTGAACAAGAATGAAATATTTTACTCTCAAAAAGAAATCAAGTGCAATGCTTTATAGTTCCAAGTTATTTATTCAGAATATCATATGCCTGAGCTGGTAAAAGAGAGTGACATGGAGTGAGTATAATTTTACTGTACAATAGTTAGCTTTTGACATATCTGCATTCTAGCCAAGCCTAAGAAATGGTCAAATGTCATATGCAAGCTCATCCAGAACTCAAGAAGCAGTGAGCTCACCAGTCAACTAAACCTCTCCCTGAGAAGATTTCAGAAATTTTCTCCATATGATTGGGTGAGAAGATTTTTTAAGATCAGTATTAGCACTGAAAAAAACTTCACTCTGCAATAAAGCAGAAAGCAGCATTCTGCAAATTGGCTAATAGCATTCAAAAATGGTCTTCATTCTTTCAAGAGCTGAGTTCTGTCCAAAAATTACAGACCTATTTCTTATATTATAGTCCATTAGAGAATATCAACCCCAAGTTGCCTCAAAAAGCTGGTTCTCAGCTTAAGAGCATGAATAACCTGATCAGTTGAGTTGCTGAGGCAGTCAAAAGCTTTATGATCATGAAAAAGGATGGCCTTGCAGCAGAAATACTCTATGCATCTATGCAATGGCAGAAATGTCAGAACTTACTGATTCTGCATGACTTCCTTGTCTTGGAGCTTCCAAAACTTGTGCATTGATGTATGTACATGCTCAGCTCAAAGAATCATATCTCCTCAAACAGTATCCAATTTATGGTCATCTAATGGTATCTATATATAACTTCTTGCATGAATGGTGCCAAAAATATTGATCCAAGAGGGAGGACAAAAAAGAAAAGCTGCATAATATGCTTCTCATTCTTGAAGATCTTTTTGGCATGCAGCCATCTTCTCTGAAACAGCCTTAGAAGGATGTCAAAATAGTCTGGAAAACAGTGATACAGACAACTCTGTAAAGATCTGTTATACTGACTTGCTGACCAACAAACTTGTCTTACCATATCTCAGCAAGGCAGCTGGGTGACCTGAAGTGCTGGCACAGAAGGACAAAGATGATCTTATTGCAAGCTATAAGTTTCAAAGTTTCATACTATAGTGTCTTGTTGAAGACTTTAGTACTGAGAGCCTTTATACAACTGAAGGAGCAAACATACAACTGAAAGGAGCAAACATCATCTTAGACCATCCATGACAATTATTCTCAAATCATATTTCAAGTGATGCAGCACTGTGGTTATGAATTCAAAAGGATCCAGATCAATATGTTGACATCCTTCAACACTTTTTCAGAAGCTGTTCTGTGACAATACTAGTTGTAGCCTATACTATTGCAGACTTTATTGATCTTTGCATTCTGGAAATCAGAAAGGGAGAGCCATATAGAAAGGGAGAGCCATATAAAGTAAAAGACAGCAATAATGATGAATCAGCTAAAATTCACCTCAAAAAGCACTCTGTCACCAAACACACTAAATGGGCAGAATTCTTAAAACTCAAGACTTTAACCCTTGCATCAGCATTGAAGAAGCCAGATACTGCTGTATTCTTAAGAGTATCTGCCCTCACTCTTTGAGAAAATCAATGTTGCAGTATGAAACCTGCCCACTTGCCATTATGTCTTCTTCTTAAGGGCAGCCTCCAAATACTGCTCATAAGCACCACTCTTCAAATACAGATCAATGAGATCCTATATGTCAATACAACAGAGGAGCAAATCTGCTTCAGTAGTACCTTTCAGAAAAGCTTCTGACAACTTATGCTGGATTATTAAACATACTAATGAGGCACAGT
>JAGGAW010000224.1:0-11672 GCA_017657375.1 Termitomyces sp. T27 | reverse complement strand
ATGTACATTGATGTCTCATGTCAATGTTCTGCAACCCCTCTTCTCTGTCGTTGCTGTGGGAAGCCAGGGTACCTTGCATGCTACTGCCCCCTGGGTCTGGAGGTTTGTTACCTTTCACTGCTTGAGCAGGAAGAGCTCCTTCTCCAGCTGCTTGCAGCCAAGGACACCTCTGGCAGCCCCTCGCCAGATGCAGTGAGAATGGAGCCATCCTTGGAGGAGACAGTGGGTTCTGCTACCCCTCTCCCTGAGGTAGAGGAGGATTTTAGTCAAGCAATGGATGAGTTGTACACCTCCACTGCTTGGTGCTAACCGGTTTGCATGTCTGTCTGTAGAATCAGTGAATACATCCCCTGTTGTTGATGTTTCTTCTCTGGAACCTGAGACCGTAAGCACCCTCCTCGATGTACAGAACACCCTACCAGCTGCAGACTTGGCTGGGCCACCACCCTCTCCTCCCACAATGTGCTGGCTCCTCCCTGCTTGGGAGCACCACTTACCCAGTTGATATGTCATTACCTCTATGCTGTCTGCCAATTCGCTCCACCTTGATGTGGAGATCAAGATGACTGACATGCAGCACACCTGTAGCATCTCCACACTCGTAGATAGTGGTGCCATGGGTCTGTTCATCAACACCATGTATGTGGAACAGCACCACCTCATGACCTGCCCTCTCATGCTCCCCATCCCTGTGTATAATATCAATGGTACACACAACAAAGTGGGTGTAACGTCAGGCAAGCCAGTTGCAGTGATGTGACACAAGTGTTAGAGCTTAGACCAGTGAAATAACCAGAAAAAACTCTATTTTCTTAAAGTATCTAAGTCAAGTATTTATAGTAGGGTACTGTGTTTGTAAAGTAAACAAAGATCGAGTCAGAATGAAAATTGTAAGTAAAATTGTAAGTAAATTTTAAGGGTGCAAGTCGGTAGAGATAGAGCACTAAGAAAATAGTTTTAGAGCTTTGAAAAGGGTAATGATGTCAGTCTTGAGAGACCTTGCCTGCCATGTAACTGCATGTGAAGCTCATTGTGGCAGCTGCCAAGCCTGTCATCCAGAAGACTGAGGGGCTGGAGTGCTGACTAATAGCCACTTCAGCAGCCACTCTAAAAGATAACATGAGTGAAAGAGTAGCAAAAAAAAAGTAAGAACACACACCACCCCTCATAGACACCAGGCCTAGCACCCTGTACAACCACCCAACAGCACTCCTCATCTGTGATCTGCATCTAAGCAGAGCATGGTCAAAGATGGTCTGGTCCTAGCATGTAGAGAAGGTGGTGGAGAAGGAGCCATCTGGAATGGTTGGGTCTGGGAAGTCAATGGGGTAGGGTTGCACCAACAGTGTGCAGATGTTGAGGGTGGGATGACTGCCTGGTGCAAGGAGGGGCTGAAGCTTGAGTGGGGTGCTGAGCAGAGCACTTTATGGATGGAGTTAGTGAGTGGTCTGGGAGAGATTTCCTCATCATTTAGAAGAGGTTCTGGTGATTGGCGCTTTGCAGGGCCATGACAACAGGTAGGGGTGGACTAGATGGGCTCTAGTGATTGGTGCTTGGCAGGGGTTTGATGATGGGTGGGGGTGGACTGAGGTCATTTTTGATGTAGCTGTCATGAGGCAGGTGCACTGTGGTTCCCATACCTTGACAGTGGCCTTGTGGGTGTAGAATCCTTGTAAATAGCCTGTCTAACCATGTGGAAGGTCATTGACCTGTTTGGCAGCAGCAAGCCTGATGGGTGTCAAGTGGCAAAAGAAATACAGAGAAAGTACATACCATGTCTCAAATAAGCCATTTTTATGCCCATGAAACACAATGTAAGCCACCTTCCTGTGCAACTGTGGGTCCTCTGGTTCAAAAATGTCAGGCCAGCCATGTAAGTGCTCATCCTTTGCTTGCACAAACACATTGTCAATGTCTTGTTCATAGACTTGACTATTCTTGCTCTTAGCTGGAGGCATCATGGCTGTTGTGAGTCATTAGTCACATAATACAGTAACTGAGACATCTACTTACTGCATATAGGTTGCTCACCTGAGGCAGTAGATTGTGAAGTCCCTGCAGAGTTGAAAAATAGTGAGTGGAATAGATGCTATGAGAAAAAGAGAAAAAAGACATACCCTGGACTTGAGTTTGCAGAAGATGCATAGACAGCCTGGCTCAGCAAGGCTACACAGGATCTGGAAGAGGAGAAGGGAAGAGAGAAGTCAGAAGGGGAGGAAAGGAAGGGAAGAGGAAACTGAGGAAAGATAACACAAAATTTGTATGTTGGTTGTTGACATTGAAAACTAATCACATAATCATTCTCACAATTATACATCAACAATCAACCTGGATAACACCAAAGAAGCCTCTACACTGTCCAGCACAATGGCTAGCACAACTGGTTTGCATGATGAGAACAAGGCCACAAATTGGGCTGCACATAATCCAGATCAACTGGTTCAACCACCATGTGCACATCCCTCACAGTCAAACACAAGATCTGAGCCATCCATGTGCACACAGAGAATCCTCAAGAAGAACACCAAAGCTAGCCTTGAGCAAGTCAAAGAAGCCATCTCCACATATTTTGTGGACCAAGATAAGTTTATCAATGACCTGGCACAGCAATACTTGGTGGACAAGGAACATGTCAGGAAGATGATTTTGCACAATTCAACATATGCCACAGTGTGTTGTCCCTCCCTTGCTAATGCAATTGTTCATGCCAAGTCAAAGGAGCTCAATGAGAGTGAATTTTGAATTTCATTGTCTTGTGATGTGATCTCATCTTCTCAAATTGCTAGGTTGTTCCATTGGAGACTGTTTAAAGCTCAAGGATATCTGACAATACATTGATGATGACCCTGACATGGATGTGTCCACAATGAGCAAACAGCACAAGAAAGAGCTTGTAGATGAGCTCATCAAATACTGAGAGTGTCAATCACATGTATCATGCATCAACAACCACACATCGGCCATTGATGCTCACCATCACACCATGGCTATCACTGAGGAGGTAAGCTTTAGGTTATGTAGTGCTCAATGTACTTGCTCACTGACAGGCAGATGAGAAACCTTTTCCTTCATACAGGTGTTCATTCATTTGCATTCTTCTTCCACAGCCATGCTGAAGACACCACTATGACATTCTCTGCTGCATCTGATGACACTGTAATGAAGTAATGAAGTTCTTTCCTGAGGTCTTGAAAATGGACTATGCAGATGTGCTTGCTAAGTTTGAGTTGTTTACCTGCCTCGAGAATAGGAGTAAGCCCCTTCATTTTTGCTATCATGTAGACATGCTCACCATATGGGCAGGTGTGGTGAGGCCAGATACACTACCTTCCATGCATGCTGAATGCACAGGCCTAATTTTAGATGGGCTACATGAGTGATGATAACATCTGATTATTGTTCAAATTTGATGTCTGTCTAGGTTCAATTCTTATTAATAAGACTGTGAAGATGAACTATTGTAACTATGACACTGCTATTATTGAGAAATACCATGTCCATCTCATGGGGTGGCCTTTGAGGATTCCATTTGGCAGTCCATCAAATATTTTGACTGTAGATGACATTCAACTTCTGTGCTCCAGTCTCAAGGAAGGTGACTGCAAGTGGGTGTTCCTGATGGCTGAGGAACATAGGGAGCATGACCAAAAACCCACTGATGTGTGCAGCCAAGGAGTAGTGATTGGGAAAAAGAGGAAGGAGTATTCAGACAAGGGTAAGCCAAGGAAGAAAGGAAAAGGGCAGCAGTCCAAAAAGAGGAAGACATTGCAGCTGCCCCTGGGCCCCATGTACAAGAGTGCCAAGTTTATTGACAATGACAACAATGATGCATCTTAATCCAGCAGCAGCAGTGACAATGACAACTAGGCCATGTCAGTGGTTCTGCATGCTCACCATGGCATATTGCCTTCAAGAATTGTTTTAATAGTATTTATGTATCATTTAGCTATGAAAATTTTCTTCTCATGCACCAATGTGTGCTTACAAGTGCATTAGTCCTTTGGTATATTCAATATATAGGAATATATCATTTTGCTACATTTCCTCAGGTAAAAAAAGTGTTTCTCAGTGTAAAAGGCATTTGGACAATGACCAGTGTTTATATTCCCTTGTTTCCAAAGTTTTCTGATAAATTTTGAGGGAGGGCACAAGCTCATCATGTCTTACAATGAGCAAAGAGGTGGGATCAACTGTCAGCATTATCTCTGGGCATGCACGAAATATACCTGACATGACATTGGCAATCCAAGCCATTGACAACATGCCTGATGATCTAGGCATCACAAGCAATGGCAGCCAAGTATAGCCAGTCAATGGTTTCAAAGACAAGGTCATATTTTACAGCAGGTTTATTACAGGAAGGGGACAAGTAGTAAAATGACATCTAATTAGACATGGAATATGACCTATATTCCATGTCTAATTAAACAGGTCTGGTGGTAGCAACAGGTGCATTCTAGATACATCCAGCTTGCTTCATCCCATAGAGACCATGCAGCAGGCACCATACCCAGCCTTTTTTTCCAGGCTCTTCAAAGCCCATTGTTCCATGTACTGCACTTCAGTGTCAGAAAGTAGACTGTAGAGGAATGCAGTTTTGACATCAATCTGGGCAGCATCCCAGCCTGGAGTAGCAGCTAGATGGAGAAGGACATGCCACAACTCCATACATGCAGTTGGCAAGATGGTTTTTGTGTAGTCTTTGCCATAGATTTGCTTGAATCCTTTAAATACTAGGCACACTTTGAATTGAGCTGCTTTCCTGTTCTCATCACATTTGATCTTGAAGACTGGTTGGCCCTTTCTAACTTTGTGTCCAGCCAGCACCTGGTCCCAAGGCATCAGCTTATATACCCCCATATCTTTGAGGGATTTTAACTCATTGCAGTATCCAGCCTCCCATTCTCTTGCATGGTGGAATCCTCTGGCTTCTTTCCATGTTTGTGGTTCATCACTGAGATTGATCAAGGCTGAGTCTCTGAGAGACTCTGTGAGGGCCAACAAGTGTTCAATCTCTTCAACAGATGCTATGTTGGCTAGATTTGCTATACAGTTGTTCACATTATCTCCTCCTGAGGGTTGATCATTGTTCATGGGAGTGATCAATGGAGGGATCAGCTGTACATTAGGTGGGTTGGTCTCTGTGGGCACAACAGGTACAGGTGGGGAGAGTCAAACAAGAAATGAAGGCTTGTGGGGCTGCACATGACTTTGAAATTGTTTTGTAACATCTAGTAAGTGTATGGTGAAGCAACAGTGCCTGAAGGTTCCCTGTCAATTTTGGACAGGCAGCAAACAAAGGTTTCCAATTTTTGTACCTCCAAACAGCACTGGTGACTTCCAACAAACAGTCCCTGGTCTCCCTTGTCCTTTACAGAAGCTATGAAGTGTGTAATAAAAATGTTCATGAGCAAGGAACTAAAGCTGAGTGCACAGAGACCAGCTACTCAAAGGTATTAACATTGAGAGGTTGCTGCCCACAGGCACTGTTGAACAGGGAAGATCACATTGGAATCTTCAATTAACATCAACACAGCTACCTTTGAAGCAGGCAGGATTGAAGCATGTTCTGCAGCAGTGTTGCCTACTGGGAAGGAAACATGTAGTGCAAGTGCTAAGCAGCATTGCCCACTGGGAAGGAAATATGTAATGCAGGTGCTAGCAATGCCATGCAGATTCCAGAAACAGTAGCAATGCAGAAGGGCACAGAACAGCACCAGAGGAAAGTCTTGACCAATATTCAGCAGATTTCTAGAGGTTGCTCCTCATGGCTCAAATCTTCAATCATGATCTGTGCCTGCTGCTTGCCAACATTGAGTTTTGAAGTGCCAATGATTTGCTGCTTGCCTCAAGGGGTGGAGAAGAACATAAATGCTGTAACAGCAAATGATTCATACTGAAGAAATCTGTTGACTGGAGAATGTGCACACCAAATAGGAGTGCTGCACATTATGCCAACAGTGCACTGAACCACACAAGCCTAGAAATTGGCCCCCCTTTAGAGACTGCATGTGCCAGGGAGGGTGCTCTGGCCCCTCAGTCTTTTATCCAACAATATATGTATGCCCTACCTTGTGAGGAAAAATAATGCAAACCATGTATATGACATGAGTACTTAGACAATGAAAGGATTGTGAGAGTAATCATGTTACATCATTTGTGATCTGCTTTGATCTTAACTTGAAGCCTATTTGTGATATCTTCAATTTATCATTTGAGGCCTAAGGTTATCATACTTATCTGCAGTAGTAGCCGCTGTTCTTGGCCACTTTCCAGATTCACAACTTGTATGTGTAGGAATACCTTCCCATATTTTCAGGCTCAGACTGCATGTCTTGTGCTTCTTCAATATGTTATCCTCAGAGAGTGAATACCCTCAATATCACACACAGTATGTAACTTACATTAGCTGAGCTACAAAAACAGTTCTGATATGTTAGAATTATTCCTAGCAAAGGGATAAGAGGAGTTTGCAGTATTGGTATGATGTGAAGTTAGAGTGTGAACATGTATGCATGAGTGTGCCATGGCCTGCATGTTCTGCATACACATGCCATTTTCCACTGGCCCAATTATGAGAGAGGTGCCCCACAACAAATAATGCATTCTTCACAATCTATACTTCCTCTTCAATCATCATGAAAATGCCATAGTGTCCTTACAATGTATGGCATTGGCCAAGCTCTCCAAGTTACAGTGAAGCATTACTTGGCCCTATCCAGAGAGACAATGGAGAAGACTTTTCCAAGCATAAAAAAAAGTTTCACAGTATGTAACCCTGTGACTCAGTGAGGCACTACACACTACATAGTAAAGAGTGTCTTTATATAATGACCAAAAATGTGACTTTGCTACACAAGATAAAGAGAGGCAAAAGAGTTCAGTACATTGGAGTCCTATCAAGAAGCATCTGATCAGGCATTCAGGGAGGACATCTGAAGTGAGTTTACAGTCTCATGTATACCTGTCATTGAAAATGGCCCATGGATGAGGGCAATTGTCAATGCTGGATAAACAAACTATGCAAGGTGAATGGATGAAAAATTGGGGAGGAAAAGATAATACATACTGAGACAGAAACATAAATTACTTCAAAGACATCACTGGCAATGACTGCAGCAGAAAATTGGCTGAAATCAATTATGTCATCACCCATGATAATATCAAGTAGCTGTAGCCCTGGCCATTACTTATTGTATAGATACAAAGCTTCTAAATCTCACCTGAAGAATAGCATAGAAAGCTCCTGCATCAGCCAAGAGATATAGAATGTGCCACACTTTAAATAATGGACGCTGTTGGCTGTCAATATTTCTTTTTAAGAACTTCACATGCTTCCTGTCATGACAAAAACCAATGTCAATTGGGTGAATATTAAAAATATAAATAAGAACATACCATAACTACCAACTAATGAAGGATGTTGCGACAAAGTTGGTGACAAATGACAATATCGTAGTTATGACAGATAGATTACCTATAGCAGTTGGAGATGTCACATCCAGGAAGACATCAGGGTTTGAGGAGAGTGACTGAAAGACCAGTGTGGCAACTGTATCAAGTGTTAGCTTGCATAGAATTTTGGTCGTTGATACTACACACCAAGACTACATAGGCAAAGCACTATGGAGATATATAGGGCCCAGCGTCGTCTTTCAAAGATAACCCATGCACGCCATATAATGAAAGTGTCATTGATGACTGGCTAAACCATGATTGTCAGATAAAGACCATTGAATTCAGAAGTGAAAGGCACACAGAAATGGACTCAAGCCAGAATAAGACTACATTCCATTGCCTCATGATAGCACCAACATGATCCACATGTTGAGAAAAAGATGCAATCTTGGGTTGGAACACTTGATATTGCACAATTGCAAACCCAATGTTCCACACCAAATACCCACTGAAGGAAATCATACCCAGATAAATGACTAGTAGTTGACATCTGGAAAGCCAAGTTCGCTGACTCCTAGTAGACATAGTGAATCAGGATGTGTGCATGAGCTATTGGTGAGACCTGTCTCACTGAGTAGCAGAGTAGGCAGCTACAAATGCAATTGGCATCAGGAAACCTGTGGAGCACTCAACATCTGGTCTTCACATTGAAGAAGAAGTAGACCATATAAAAAAGAACCAACTGCTGATTGAAGGACCCAGCTATCAAGTAAATCTTGTCCTATAGATTGGATGATTTCCCTCTCTTCAGGAGTCATGGTTGGTGCAGATAGTAGATAGATCACGTATGGAAGGCAGAGAATTATCAATGTGTGTGCAACAGGAGACTAATATATGTAAGGTCATTGTCATGATCTAAACTAAAAGGAGTAAACAAGCATGCCATCTGTAAAATCATTATGATTATCTCTAATTTTGTACAATATCACTCTCTTTTTGTCTCATGAAACACCATCTGTCCATCTTTTGATCATTTCTGAGACTATATAAGTTCAAGGTAGAAATGGAATGATAGTTGATATAGCATCCTAAATTAATGGAGCTATGACACCTATGAAGATGATCAGTGAATGAAACTTTGGCCCAAGATGGACTTGAGCTTCTAAACAGGACATACTATGGCTCCCAGCAGTCCAGAGTACCCTTGGAGTCAAACAAAAACGGTTTCCACAACCAGCCACATTTAGCAATCCAAACATGGCAGACAGGTGGATGTATATTATTCAACTTGTTTCCAACTTGTCTTGGGTCAAGGAATGGTTTTGCTTTTGAGCCCCTTCATTGAGGGTGGCTGAGGCCATTGTCATGCTTGCCAACAGCAAAGCAGACTTCAAAGTCCCTGGGAAAGGAGCACTCAGGAAGCATCAAGAAATAGCATTTTGAGCAAAAGACTTTGACTACTTAATCCTGTGACAATCAGTGATGTCTGATTCAAAGGGTACTGTCTGAGATGACGGCTCTGAGATGAAACCACGAGAATGATCTTCCGTTTGTATCCCGGAAGAGTGTTGATATCTGATATGGTGGAACAAGGGCAGAATATTGACCATGAAGGAAGAAAAGGCAATGTAAGAAATGGAATGGAGGGAATGAATGGAGGAGTAGAGCACTTATGTAAATATAGAGAACTTCGGAAGTTCCAAAACGCCACATTACGCCACATTCAGCTTACTCTCATCGACTTACGCATTCTATGACGTACTTTGTTTTTACATATACTTACTCATTTGCCCAAAACTTACTTTACTAACATATATATATTATATAGCACCCGTAAAAGTTCCGTAGTAGACAAAATTTATTCTACGTAAGCTATTCACTCCGCTCCCCCGTGAACTCGTGTAGCGCCACTAGTGATTCGTCACTCTGACGTTACATAAATACACTCGGATTACCTCCTATCCTATATAAATACACTCCAATTACCCTCCTACACAATCCTCCACTCATAATACGGACCTTGAAGGCACATTGCCGAGATGAATAGAGAGTGCCAATATGTGTGACAACCATAATGGTGACGGTTACACGAGAGAGACAACACAACAGTGTGGGTGCGGAGAGTACAAGGATCGAGGGGATTGCGAGGATGAAACGAATTGAAATTAGATAGAATGATGAAAAAAATACGTTAGATCATGCGCGCGAATCACGCATGCGGGAGGACGTGGGACAGAATGGAGGTCACGTTCGATTCACCTTCTCCACTACCATACACTCTCGCAATCCTCATCCTCACCCACGCATACATCACTGTTCCTCCCTTCTGACTTACCTCGACACCAGCTATCTCCGTGCCTCACTCAACACCCGCCATCCCCGTGGTCGTCGTACCCGGAGCATTATAATGCCCCAGCATCTCAACAACGGGATAGAAATTGCCATGGGACTCTGGCCCTCTCCTGTCAAACCTATGACTTTAACTCCCATCTTGTGGTAGATCCATTTGGACAGAATCTCCATTCCCGTCTACTTACCAACTCAACGGTTAACAGACTGATATTCCTACTGGACATGTCTCCGGTCTCTCCTCTCCATCACCATATTGTCTCCCGCAGCCCCACAGCCCCAATTCGATCTTTGTTCTTGCAGTTCTCATCTATCTTTCCCTTTTCTTGTCCCTTTGATCGGTCAAACTTATGGTTCCCGTTGCGAGGTCTAGAGATCCAAGTCATAACCGTGCCCTTTCGTTGATTCATGAATGCTGTGAGTTTGGATCAAGGTCTGCTATATTACACGTATCACCTATGTACGCTGTCTGATAGGGATTTTTGCATCATCTTTGATAGTTTCCTTGGTGGTGGCACAACTAATGATGGATAGAGGTAGGGATCACAAGTGAGCCCATGTTACTCCTTTTCGCACCTTTGACGAGATTGCTCGGAATATGCTACATGGTTGGGTCAACATCCCCTTCCTGTCGTTTGTTATTTACATCTTGATCAAGTCTTGATTCGCGAGTTGTCACTGACTCTCGTCGTATCCCGCCCCACCTCATTTCAACCTCGTAAAATCATCGATCTCTGATCCTTACTCAATTCAGTTCAATCAGGACTTTGTGCGCGTTTGTGCCCAAGTGATTAATTAGGTGCATTTGAGCCAGAACGTTGAGCGGCGCCGAAACTGACCATTCCCAGTATACATGGATTTGGAAATGATCAAACAGCAGCACATAGTTGCTTGGCTTTGTCTTCGTTGAGTGCCCTGTGGATTGACTATTTAGCTTGTCATCAATCTACAAGTAGCTGTAAGTACACTGGTTCTGCGTTAAAGATATATAATGTGTACGAGGTGATCATGTGCACTACAGTATCTTATGCTTTGGGAATAATATTCTGTGGAACGGAACTTGGTACTACTGGATACAGGCACAAAATGAAGAGAGATGAATCTCCCGTTGTTTTGTGGGATTCCACTCCTCATTGCACTTAATGCACAGATATGAGGCGTTTTTCCTGATTCAGACGCATTGTATGACCGATGCCTGGACCAAGCACTCGATGGATTTGAAATCGGCAGGTAGTCACTTATCTTTGTTATTCTATTGGTCATTGAGTTTAAAACGGATTTTATCTATGCAGGCGCATTCCCTCCAGATTTCCTTCTGGTAGTATCATTTCGAGAGCACTGAGGAATCAGGTATCACGATGCACTGAGGGCGCAAGAAGTTATTGATACACCTCAAAATCGCCCGCAGCACGAAAAACAAAGTTATGCATCTACATAAAACCCGAAGAAACTCTAACGAAGCACACAAAGCATAGAAAGCACATAAACTCGCAATTAGACCCTCGACTCTACCATAAAGCAATAATGAAGCAACAGCACTCTACCCCGAACCCATTTCTCTCCACCTTTCAACAACCTCCCTCATCCGCTCATTGACCCCTTCCTGCCTCTCCGCCCTCCCCACATCCCCCTCAAGCCTCCACAGCTCCGCCATTCGCTCGCCAACCCACAGACTGAGCGGGACGTTACCTCCTATCCTCTCCTCCCGTCTCTCGCTTGCCCCTGCTCCTTTCTCTGCCTTTTCGGCCTTTTGACCAGACGCCTGAGACCCAGAGGATGCCTGAGACCCGGCCCTCGCTGAAGCTCGCGCCCTTGGCACTGCCCCCAGCCCCGCCGCAAGCTGCCCACACGTCCCGAGCATCGTGAGCGCGTGCTCGCGCGCCGTATGCAGGTAGTGCGAGGCGCTGAGCGCGAGTATGAGTGCA
>JAGGAW010000222.1:0-11742 GCA_017657375.1 Termitomyces sp. T27 | reverse complement strand
TAAATGAAGGACAATGCTCGGGTACGGAGTATTTACCTCGACGAAGGGGAGAACCGTGATACCAGGATCATCCAAAATTTTGTCACCATTCTCGATGGCATACTACTGCCTGAGCTAGGCTTCTATCTTCTCTGCTGTGGTCACAGCTTTCGTCGCTCAAACATCCCAAGCACTCAAGCCAGATAACACACAAATTATCGCCTCTCTGCTGTTCGAAAATAACCAATTATTGAGAGCTGCCGGGAATATCACCAAAGTGAATCAAGTCCCCTCAGCGGCCCTCAGGCCAGGAGATACCTTCACCTACGCCGATGTCTGGGTGAATGGATTGTTCTTCTCCAGCCTCGCACTATCACTATCGACCACCCTTATAGCCGTCATAGTCAAGCAATGGATCTATTTACTTCCACCTCAGATTCCCAGTCCATGGTTTGATTCTTTGTTCAAGGCCTACACCTCTTTTCCCTCAGGAACTAGTACAAAAGACCGTGCTCTTATCCGACACTTCCGTTTCCAAAGACTCAAAAAATGGAAAGGAACATCATCGAATGCCTTACTTTGATCCTTTCCTCGGACTAGCCATCTACGTCTTTCAACTATCTTCCGCAATAGGTTGGAGCGTCATTTTCATCGTCTCCTCTACATTCCTGTTCTACATCATCAGTTCCATCCTCCCAGCATTCTTCATCGACTGTCCGCATCGTGTCCCCTTCACACTTTCCTTCGCCCACTATGTCCTTTCTATCGTCCGCCGGGCAAAAAATGTTTTCACGCAGTGGCGTTCATCGACCTCTGCCTACAGGGCTAACAGGGTCTCAAGTATCTCAGTGATCAGACTGTATGGCTCAGTGCTCTAGCAAACCGCCACAGGGCAGCTGCAGAGTCCGCTGCCATCTACCGCAATACATCATCTTTCCACCAGCCATGCACTCTGACCAACAAAACCGCGTGCGACGCCTTGCATTGGGTTTTCGATCACTCCACTAACCACTCCGTGAAGGAAATCGTCGTCAATGCGGTCTCTGGGCTGTTACACGAATGGTTCATCGCTCAAAAACTCTCTCCAAAGCCTCACGCAGCTGCCTCTACAGACAGCGACCCAGACTCTCACCCCCTGCAACATCATTTATTCCCCGCCACCGCTGCTTTCTGCCTGCAAATGCTTTCGCGCGCACCATTGACTACTACGGAGGATGATCTTTACTCAAACACATGGACCAGGCTGATTCTAGCTATTCTATTGGCAACAGGAAGTTCAGACAGACAATGGATCAACAGTCTTGGCATCCGTGATCAGAATTGGCGAGAACGAATTCAGGGTGAGCTGGATACAGCTTATTAAGCAGCCATCCTTTGAAATGATCATGTTCTATCCCAGCACCTTGTACAGTGGGGATGCCATGCATCATCAACTTCCCTGGCTAGTCACTTCAAAGGTTGAAATTCAAACAGACTTGACGCCACCTTCTACTTAACGACAACCGTCTCATTTTTCTCAGATACTAGTACTTCCTTTCTCCGCTCTGTATACTGTAGATTGGCGGTGGCGAAATTCAAAATCAGTATCTTCATGTAAATTGCCGCGGGTTTGACATCGCATAGCTGAGTACTTACATGCGAAATAATCAATGTTGGGACGCAAGAGTCAAGGTAACAGTTCATATAGTATTCATCTAGAACTAGATCTTGGTAAATAAATGTTGTAATTCAGATTTTAATATTGAAGAGTGTCCATCAATATGGAACATGGATAATGTGGACAGAATAGAAGGACATAGGCTCTCAAAGAAAGCTAGAAACAGATGAAACAGTGGCGTCATCGGATAGAAAAAGATACGGTCATGATGAAGGGTCTTGGTACTCGTGTCATTAAGCAGATAGTTGTTCATGCTCCTCGGAAGTTTGTAAGGCGAGGACTGAGCTGTGGAACACCTCGATGGAAGAAACCTCCCTTATAAGGAGGATTGTCAAAGATGGGTAAACAAACTATTAGTAGTCATATTCAGCATGAGAGATACTGATTTGACTGTGGACAATAGCTCACAGAGATGTTCCTATACAGAGATGCAAAGACATCGTAGGTAAAGACTTGTTCTGCATTGACAGTTGCAGTCCGAGGAAGAAATTGAAGCCCGAACATTACAAGCTGTCAAAAGAAGTGGGAATCTGTTTCAGAATGGAGTGTTACATATACCACACCTGAAGAACACAGTAGATGACTCCGGAGTCTAGAAGAAGAGCTAAGATGCGCTACGCTCCGTTGAGCTTTTTATGTGAGATTCCAATATTTCGTAGGAATTGGAGATGTTTCCTATCTGGTGTTAGCCTCACTTGAGAAAGGAATCATTCATGTACAGAGCCCTTACCACAAAGTCCATCCAATGAATGATGTAGCCACTGCATTGGTGAGAAAAGACAACATAAAAAACAATACCCTAATGATCCCAGTGACTGGGCCACTTTGCCAACCAGAACTTGAATCCACTGCCAATTTCATTGGCTGAATGGTATTGGTAATTAGATAGACTACCATGACCCCTTCAGGCAGCTTAGTTGAACACACAGTACACCAAGATTCTCAGTCAGGAGACATACCAAAGGAAAAGATACATAGTCCAACTGAAAGCATCAATCCCCATTGTCGCCTGCCAAAGATAGTTTATGCACGCCATACAATCATGGCATCATTGAAAACCAGCTAATCAGGAGCAAGAGTTGGTCGGGAGTTGGTCAGAAGATGTGTCAACTTGAGTTTGACACTTACAGGAAAAGTAGAAAGCCATAGCATTGCAGTGGGTATTGTTGAGGTCAGACTCAGACTGGGGGACAATATAATCAAGTCTACATGGTGTGAATGTATTCAGGCAGTTGAAGTCTGTCAATTGGCTCATCCATTGCAAAGTAGTACTTCCAAGACTTGTGAGTAAACTGAATGAAATGATTGCCAATGTTGCTATGGAATGCAGAGATTTGCTTTTGTGCCTGAATAATGGTCTGTGATTTCTGTCATGAATGTACTTGTCGATGCATGCATACCAGAGAACAACGTAGATCACCGTGATGTACAGCGGGGTGAATATCCCTGTTAGGTTAGGTCAAAGGCATACAAAAAGAATTCCATCAACAAAGCCGAAGGGAACTAGTTAGACAATATATTACACAGGAGTAATAGACCATGTACCTGCACATAAGAGAATAATTGGCAATTGAACGATACTGGACTCAATCCTTCGACCAATGTCCTGTAGGATGTAACGGTCAAAAGGCTTCATTACTGATCAGAAGATGTAGAGGGTAATGATCTCATAAAGAAGTTCTATGGATGTTGGAAGTTAGAAAAGGTGGTTTTGGATTGATACTTTGAAGAACAAACCTGTGAGAGTTGTGTGAGGGAGGATTAAGAGAGGAATTGATACGTTTGGTCACAGTACCAGTCACATGATATAGAGAGCGTAAGTGAGGTGATACATAATCCGATGTTCCTGGATTTAATATTTCTATCCTCTTTGCTCATGCGGCTCGAAACTAGAATTTAACATACCCAAGATTCAGCCTGGTACAAGTTGTCCCTCATGCCATAATTGCCCTCAGCAAATTCCACAATTGATGGGTGGGATGGGGAGATAGTCACTATGGTCACCATCTCCCCATTACAGAAGATAAGTGGTAGTTAACATATACGATTATGCATTTTGATCATTTTTGAAGATTGAAAACAATTTCGGTCTACTTATCTACTGGAATACCACTCAACTTAAAGAAGGCTGCAACTACAACTAGTTGTCAGCTACAATTCTGTAACAAAGTCAACTTCCAAAGAACAATGTAGGGGTATGGAGTGTTTATCTAAAGAACAATGTAGGGGTATGGAGTGTGTATCTAAAGAACAATGTAGGGGTATGGAGTGTTTATCTCGATGAAGGTGCAATTCTAACACTTGTGTAACTAAGCAGATGGACATTCCTCAGATGTTTGTAAGGTGACGACTGAACTGTGGAAGACCTCAATGGAAGAAACCTCCCTTACAAGGAGGATTGTCAATGATGGGTAGACATACTGTTGGTAATCATACTAGTCAACATCTGCCATATCAATATGATTGTGGACAATAGCTCACAGAGATGCTTCTATACAGGGACATAAAGGTTAGATAGCAATATGTGGATATGCTGTTGAAACCAGTCCCAAGGTAAACAAATTGAGATACATTTGTCATGAGCTGTAAGAAATATATGGGTGTCTGTTTCAGGATTCCAAATATTACATATTACCTGAAGCGTGCAGTAGATGACTCCGGAATCTAGAAGAAGAGCTAAGATGCGCCATGCTCCATTGAGCTTTTTATGAGAGATTCCAACATTTCGTAGAAATCGGAGATGTCCCCTGTATTAGCATTAGCTATCTTGACAGATATCATATACATGACACTCACCACAAAGTCCACCCAATGAATGATGTAGCCACCATATTGGTAACAAGAGAAAACACAAAAAAACATACTTGAAGACCCATGAAATCCTTGGCAATGAATGGCCCACCCATGGGCCAAAGATCTGTACGAAAATACACAATGGAGTTTCGAATCAGGAAACCCAATCCAATGACTTCACAAGGTGGTCATTGAATGGACAGTATACTAAGATTCACAGTATGGAAACATACCAAAGGAACAGGTGCACAGCCCGATTGAAAGAACCAACGCCCATCGTCGTCTGTCAAAGATAGCCCATGCACGCCATATGATTAGGGCATCATTGAAAACCAGCTGACCACCATTAAGTTGTTCAGAAGACATGCCAAACAAATTTGAGACTCACAATCAAAACAGTAGGCCAATCCGCCATGGTGGAGATTGTGTTCTCAGTGCTGGACATAGGATCACCACTGAAGAAACACTCCTGCTGCATAAACCAAGGTACATTGGCCAGTAAAAAACAGTTGATGCTCCCGATTCCGTCCATCCATAAAAAGACAGCATTTACAAGACTTGTAATTAGACTGAATGAAATTATGGCTAATGTTGCTCGGAAATGTGGAGATTGTCCTTTGTGCCTGAATAAAGACTTGTAACTGAGTTTGTCATAAAAATAGAAAAAAACTTACCTTATGACTCCGTAGATCACCACAATGTACAGCGGGGTGAATATCCCTATCAAGTCAAAGGTGTGCACAAATTCCAGTAATGAAAAATAGTCAACGTAAATGAGTGAAAAAATATAGTACACAGGATAATAGTAACCCATGACATACCTATACATAGGAGAATAATTGGCAATTCTATGATGGTGGAATATAACATAGTCTGACCAAGGTCCTGTATGGCAAGGCGGTAACTATGGTTCATTATGGATGATAATTGTGCAAAGGCTTGGTAGAAACGGTGGTAATCTGGATTGTCACTTGACTTGGAAGGCGAAGAGAGAATTGTGAGAGTGAGGAATTTATAAGTTTGGCAATCCAGTTGATACACATCATGCTTCTACCTTTGAATCTTGATTGGTATTTGGCAAGCGTGGCGTGAGAGGAGTTGGTAAGGGAAATGATACATCGGCCAATGTCTTTTTTTGGGGTGCTATCAGACGTTGACGGGGCAGGCAGCACGGTTTGATATCAACTTAGTCACCCTTACGACCACTTCTGTGGATACCTCCTTCATGCTTAACATCAGGGTTTGCGTCAAAAATACTTAGTGACTGCCATCTCAGATCCTCTGAATATTGCTCAACGTGGGTGTGCAATCCAACAAAACAAACATCTCCATTGTATCAAACGGGTGTCGGCATCTGAAACACCACTGTTATTTTTCTCTTTCCTTTCACACACATCCAAGTAATGCTTCCGATACATCTTGCGTTGAACATCATAATTCTAGGCTCTTCTTTGTTTCCTCCTATTGATGATTCGTGACGATTTGCACGGCTCAACCCAATATTGAGTTTCCCAGTAACGACTCGGAAGGCGTCTTCAGTATCCTGAGTATTGTAAATAAGAGCTCAGTACAGCCAAATGGTCACGATGGTTCTACTGAAACATCACATATCAGCAATGCCTTCACATACACAGTCTATTGATCAATCACCTTGTGTTACGCCGAGAGCGCCGAGAGTTTTTGTGTTGGGTACATCCTGTTGGTTGCCCGGTGTTTATGGTAGACGATACATCATATTCTAGTCTGCTAGTGATAGCTCGGATTGGCTTCAGAACGTACCAACTATCACGGCTTCAACAACAGCGAAGAGTAAGCAAGGGACAACAAGATGGCCAGTAGTAAATGTAGCAGTAGAGGAGTACATAGCAAATTATGATGGCATATTCAACAGCAGCAAAATCATAGTTGAGTAATCAGGCCAGGGTGTTGGTGTTGGCGTGATCTTCAGTCATATGAATCTTCAAGAGAAAATTAGATGGTATAAATCAACGGTCCAGTTCTTTCAAGTGATATACATATGGTGAGCTGACGAAAAATCATGCCCATCAAAAGATTGCATCCAACTTTTTGACATGCAAACATCATTTGGTGGTCCAAAATCCAGATCCCAGACACCACTCCCTCGAACCTAATCTCCTACATAGCTTCTGGTGACGATAGAACACAAGCAAGAACCACCTTTCTCTGACGCATACACTTGCGTGCATCTGAACATCATAGTCAGCTCAAATCCATGATAAATAGGCCACGGATGCAGGTGAACTGACGCAGGCAGTTACTCACACATAAGTAGGAGATGGACGTGCTTGAACGGTGGTGAATGAGCGTGGTGGAGGCCGGATAAGCAGTCCATGATCATGATTGTACCAAAAGTTGAAGCCATGTTCAAATGGGCCTCCAGCCTGCGTGGAGCAATCGAAGGGTCCTGTGTTGATAGTGTAGCATCAATACCAGTGCTATCACCAGGGTTATCAGAAGAAGTGCACAGGAAACATGATAAGTATGGAGACACGAGAAGACGCTCAGTCGAAAAAGAAAATTGTAATTTTTGGCAAATTATTATGTAATCAGCCACTCCGATTCATATGCATTGATTCACCAAGCTCAATCGACGTACATACCTCGGGCAAATCTCGAAATGCTATATGCTTACTTGTTATCCGAGTACACTACAGGATTTACGATCCTAGCCGACCACCTTCATCTCCTGGCATATGTGAAAAGCCTGTTTTGCTCGTGCCCGCTTCCTTCTCGAAGACCTCTCTACCGCCCTACTCTATATTTCCTAGTTCACCCCATCACCCTTCTTCGTCTGGACCATCCCGAATATCTCCTGGATCGTCCTCGGACTAGGTATCGACAAATGCTTGATTAAAGAGTGGCTGATAACGTCGTGTACTACTTAGAGAGATGGTTCTCGAGAGGGCAGGATAGTACTCATCTTCCTCCTACTCCGAAAATTAATCATTAATCATCTGGTTGTAATGATACATGTCATGTCCACTCGGCTCTCTGTTTCTCCCCACATCGCCCTCTAGCGTCCGATGTCCTACTGCGCTGTCATGACCTCCGATACAATGCAGCCAGATTCTACCAATTCAGCGGAACACTCCACAACCTCTGCACCACTTTTGATATCCCAACTTTCCCTCAATCCTAAACGTCAAACATTAAACCTCTGCACCGTCCCTTCCCTCTTCCTACCCTCTGTTTCCTCACTGCCCTCAGTTGCGCTAGTAAACGAAAACGTCCTTTCTCGCTGATCCCATGTCAGAATTTGGATGGGTATAAGATGATTGGCCGACGGACTGTTGGATCCAGGGACTGGTTAAGGAGAGGTATGGTGAAGAGGAGAGTGATCGAGAGTCGGACATTCGGGTCAATGAGGGGGAGACATTATATGTACCTGTGCACCGGAGTGGGAGGATGGCTAGACGTTCACAGATGGATAACAGGTTGAAGTAGGAGCCAACTTGACTACTGAAATATCGTACCAGACCTCGAAATATCAGGACTGAACTATGTCTTCTATTTTCGAGCAACTATCTTGTTTGGCACGTTTGCTCGATACCGCCCGAGTCGTATGTATGGCTAAAACGACAATATACGCATAAGTACTGGGTGCAAAATGGATGCGTTCCACGTTTCAGTGTTGATCTCCGGTTTTTACAACCAGGAGGAAGCCAAGGGGAAGGTGTTCAAGAAGTAGCATATCTTCAGGGCAGGTCCCAAATGGCGGGGGTACAAACGAGGCACTCAGCACACATGTCAGTTCTTCCAGCAACTTGTGCTCATCGATTATCGATTCGGTCATCCCCCGACTATCTACGTATTCCTCAATTATCAGACGCTTTCCGCTACAAACCAAGAAGCTTCATACATGTCACCTTTAGCCGCAGACTTCCCTGCCGAACTTCTACTTTCAATATTCAGACACTGTGGACCAATCGTTATCAAACCTGGAGATCATGAAGCTCTCCCGCTAGATCCTTTAACAAAAGTATGCTCCTCCTGGCGCTCTATCGTCCTCGATACCCCCGACCTCTGGTCCACACTCTCAGTTGATTTCTGTGACTGGAAAGAAACTCGACATCTGATCCACATCACCGAACAATGCCTTTTCCGTGCCAACAGAACCCCCCACCCAGTCCCAATCTCTCTCTCCCTTTTTACCACGCTCCCCTACTCCTGCTGTGAGTGGATCTGCGAAGAAACACCCGACAACGCCTCTCCCATCGAAAAACTCGTTATCCCTTTTTCTCATCATATCAAATCCCTTAAGATCCTCCTTCCTCAAAAATGGACCGATAGCTTGATCTCCAGTCTCCCCGACTGCTTTCCTCTACTCGAGCATCTAGATTACACCAGCCCCTGCGGATTCGTCATAGTAGCTCCCACACAAACCATTTTCAAAGCACCCCATCTCCGCAGTCTGATTGTCGACAGTTTTGCTCTGGGTGTAGGAAAACTCCGACTTCGCTCCAGTTGTATATTCGCTGAAAACACCATTTCCTGGTCCCAACTGACTTCTGTCGACTTCTCGATGGTCGAATTGTTCCCATCCGACGCCTTCACAATCCTCCGACAATGCACCAACCTCGTAACATGTGTCTTGTCTACCTTCGTGGAGAGTTCAAGAGGCATAATAAATGATATGAAAGAACAATCTGGCTTTATACACTTCGAACACTTGAAATCTCTTTCTTTAACTATTTATGAACCGACTCTCCACGTTCTTTGTCTTCTCCACACCCCAGCTTTAGAAGATCTGGTGTTCACAGCATGTTATGACCCCGAAGAAACTTTTGCATTTGTCACCATGGTACTGGCAGTCCTCCTTCGACAAACGGGATGCCAACTTCGCGGGCTCTCTGTTTCGTTACATTCCTCGGGTCGGAAAGATCTATGCTTTTTCAACGAAGTCATCGATCTCCTTCCCTCTCTGGAACACTTTGACATCCGCCTAGGCACTGACTGCATCATAACCAAGAAATTCCTGAAGCGCATGGCACGAGGAAAAGCACTCCCCTCTCTGCGCTATCTACATTGCCATCTAGAACCCGAGTCCTTGGATGACTTCGTCGACATGTTGGAGTCAAGACGATCGCTCGAGACAAGGGGCGAGTGCAGGGCGATCCGCTCGGCAAAGGTTTTTGTGGTTGACGACGCACCAGCAGTGGAGAAAGCAAAGAAACGGTTGGAAGAACTGGGGAAATACACTGAAGCAATTTCGATCTTTGCACTCAATTCAAAGGATTTGGAACCACCGCCGCCTCCTTAGATGCTGACGATGCCCATATAGTCAGTCGACGCCATTCTACCATAGCTGTTGCCAAATCCATCCAGTACTCTCATTTCGTGTGATTTGTGACCGGAGGAGATACATAGCAACTTGCTACAAGGTTGGTTGTATGTGGACTGGCTCCGAAAAGGAGCAAACTTGATTGATCTTGATCATATTTATGGACCCAGTCACTATGACGCTAATGAATAATTACATGAGTATAATGAGAACATATATTATGATAAGCACATAAAAGCAATTAGGTACATATCCAGACGAGAATAGTAGGATGTTTTGTCCAACAATCATGGCACAGGCACTGTCCGGCGTTGATTCCACCCGAGTCTTTGTTGAGTATGCCCATGACAACTGCTTGAACCGCTCAAGAGCCGTTATTACCGTTGAGAGCCGCGTCAACTGGACGCCGTTCATTCGCGGGCCATTTTGGATCATTCAAGCACTCCAGGAATTTCTCAGCCATTTGGGAATAATCATGAAATTGGAGTTCGGTCTCTGCGACAGAGGTTGAGTTAGCCTTCGCCCTTTCTTTACCCCAATCGGTTGGATCGCAACGCTGGATCCATTTATTTGGGGTGTACCTACCCTTACCACCCAGCGTTGGAAGGGTTCGCTGGAAAATTTGAAGACCATACCGAGATAAATTTCGAAGTTGTCGAACAATGTCCTCCCGCCAATTACGAGACCAACCCGGTCATGCATCTCATTGTCAAAGATGTCTTGTAAGAGGTTGGGTACAAAGATGCTAGAATTGTGCTCCAGGTAACGAAGACAGAAATAGAACATGATATAGACGAAGGACTCCATATCATCTTGTACTGTGTGCATGAAATGATGCCGATGAAGGAGAAGACACGATGTGGTCTGCCAAAATTCCCGGGAAAAATGTGAATGAACAGTGCTAGTCAGGGGAAGAGTTCAAATTCAACAATGTATAATACTTTCATATCTTGGTTAAAGTTCATTTTCATGTTGTGCAAAGTCGTTCAGGACGCCGCGCCCATTATCGTTGACGAGTATGCTCCCGTCGCTGATGTTGCGATGAATATGACCGCATTTTTCATATGCTTGTTTACTTCCTGGAACCAAAAAATATTAGATTGCATGAAGGAAAGGAGAAAGTGGTTCACCAGTATATGCGCCAAACACCACTCGCATAAGATGTTTCGAGACACTGAGAGGTTTTCCTACGAAGTCGACTGGTGGGAAGGAACATGTATAGCAGTTTTATCATAAAAGTCCGTCTGAGTCGAGGTATTCTCAGAAACAAAAGAATCAACCTGTTACATGAGCTTGGGCGAGGCCAAGGCGAAGCAGGCGTATGACAACTTAAAGCTTAGGTATTGATCACTACAGGTTGAATCTCTGATCAATCAGGAAGTTCTTGATATCATGGTAAGAATAAAAAGCATAATTGTTCAAACGTTCATGCATCATGTTTCATAGAGGGCAGTCGGATTACTAGAGAGTCGGAGAGACTGCCAAATTTCAAAAATGTTTGTTTATTCGTGTTTTCATGTTTCGTCACGGTTTGCCCGACGAAGGTGCTTTTATCTCCCCTATTGTCTCATCCAACTGTGTGGCTGTGCCTTCCTCATTGCGACTGCTCTCTCGAACCAAGAACTTGAATAGACAGTGTCATGGCCTAAATCCTAGGCAGCGATGTCGACGTTCCAACAGTCAACGGCTATTCTCGACTTCGCAGACATACTTTGACCACTATCACACTCTGGGCGTGCCTCGCAACGCGACAAAGGGTCAAATAAAGGTACTTCTGCAAGGTTATATGCTTCAAACTGCGTCTAATATCTATTCTAGTCGCATTTCTATCAGGTAGGAAAGTAATGCTTTGGGAGCATCTCCATCACTCATGATCACCCAAATTATGTTTACACCCTTCAATTGAATCTATTTCCCTCTGGCTGAGAAACGTGTAGCTAAGCAAGAAACACCACCCGGACATGTCGAAGGACGCCAAATCGAAGGAAGTTTTTTCTCGTGTGACAGAGGC
>JAGGAW010000221.1:0-11786 GCA_017657375.1 Termitomyces sp. T27 | reverse complement strand
TTTACCAGCCCTATCTTTTGGTCCTACTCCCAGCCCTCAGAGTGCAACAGTTCTCCAGTGGTAATTGCAACAAGTCTTGCTCACCTCCCAGCACTTTGGGCAGTCCTGGCAATCTCCAGAGTTCTGATGCCATTAGATCATATCTGCATGGGGCAGTTATGGCAAACTCCGGAGTTTGGATCATTTTCGGAGATTTACCCCTTTTGGGTTTTCTGAGGCTTAGGTGTACTGTACAGCACCTCGACATCACAAATTGATTGATGTACAAACCTGACATAATACCCCCCCCTTTGCCAAGTTAGTTAACCTAGAATGTATCTATGCCCACTCACTGCCAATAAAGATTGAATATTGTGCGCTTTTAAGTCGTGAAAATATAAAGCTTCGGAGACATCGGGCCTGGGACCGTGCACGTGGTGTTGCTGATGTCATGCCTCGTCGGCATCGTCCGATCACTGGTAACCGCTGTCCATCACAGCGATCAATACCCTCCGCTCATCGCCTCCACGCCCCTGGCGACCGCTGTCCATCACGCCTCCGCGCCCCTGGTGACCGCTGTCCATCACAGCGATCAATCCTTCCCGCTTGTCGCCCCGCCGCACCCCGCCCCACACGTGATCGCTTCTGTCGCTTATTTTCAACTTTCTCATCAACCATCTGCCCCGGCCGCCCAGTACCCCGCCGTTCTCCTGCACCCTTCACTGTCTATTGTATACCCTGCCGCTCTTCCCGTGAATTATTATTCAGCTCTTGTGCTCTGGGTCACTTCAAAATCCATTGATCATCGCCTGCTGGGCAGCTTTTTATATTATATTACATAGTTCTTTCAAGCTCTCTAAGTACATCTTCTGAATGGTAAAGAAGAACAACCGTTCGAGGGGTGTCTCGCGCTCCGTCAACCATTTCCGTGCTTCTAATACCACCCGCGATCGACCCAGAGTCCTGTCAACACAGGCTCTCGCCCGTGAACGGCAAGAATCCCGCAATCGTTACGCACATCATCTATCAGGTGCGCGAGATCTTTAATTTTCCAATTGCCACACATTAACTATTACGTTTGTCTAGTATTGAGCTCATCATCGATCCAAATACTAAATGACAACACAGTTAACTTATCTCAGGACCTTGGCGATGTACCTATGCCACCTGCCGACAATGATTGGGAGGATGTTATTGCTGATCTTGCCGGGCCTGAGATGCAAGGTGCGGAGGATATGCAGGATATAATTCATGACCTACGAGACATTGCAACGAGCAGGTATGTTCTTGTTCTATCAATAGATTTTATTTGACTCCTTTCCAGATGGGTAGGAGCCCGACACTATACAGACCATCGAACCTGGAAACTTCGTCGCGAGCGATTTCAACATAATTGGCAGCTTGTACTAGATAATATGACCGAGGCCTACCTGGCCTGGTGCAATGAAACGACTTCGACATCATTACCTCAACCCACACCTACTCCATCTTCGACGGGATCCTCCCATGTTTCTGAGCCAGCCTCGACATCAAATCCTCCACCACCCATGCCAGATATTCTTGGCACTATCCCAGCAATTGATCTTTACACCCTGGTAGATTCCGTCAACATCCATCAAACCGACCATACTTCCATCGCGGTTGCTCTCGTCCGGGCCGGATTTATAGGCAACTCCCCGATCCATCCCTCACTTGCGGTGTCCATCAAGACCCTTGAACTCTTTCGCGTGATTCGTCTCCACCGTCCCTCATTTAGCATTGAGGCATTTGCAAAGACATTAAGTTACTTATATCATGTATGTCTTTCTATTTCACTTGGATTTCTCCAATCTCACCCTGCTCGATGACAAGATACCTTTCCGACGACGATACAGGAATGCGCTGTCGGATGTATTTGACGTTTATCTTGAGATCCGTCGTTGGATTGATAGCCGCGTCACCAAATTCCTTGGCCGTGATTCTCCAAACTATAGAGTCCTTCACGCTTGTCCGCCTTGCAGCTATGAGGTAAGGATCTTTATTATTTGATGTTATAATTGTACTCATTGACTTGGTTCAAGTTGGAGGGGGAGCCCACATTGAAATTTTCTCGTCTCATTGTCATGGATGGTAATAACTCGCTAAAACGTATCAAGGCGATCGGCACGCGACAGATTGCCGATTCTCGATGTTTCGATCAGTCCGACTACTTTTTACCGACTGACTTTGTTGACAAGTACGCTGATGAAGTTAAAGCTCGGCCGTCTGCCATCGCTGAAGAGGATGAAGGGAGGGAGACGGAGACAGTGGAAGGTGATCCGACTGATGGAGAGACATCCCCTGGTCTCAGTACCTGTACGAATAATTGGAAGGCGGCGGCAAAGGAGGAGAACAAGAAAATGTGGGCGATCTTTGCGGAGTCTGGAATCTTTGCGAGTGCCTGCCGCCATGGGTTTATTCTTTGGATATGTGACATGATCACGAGTGGCGAATTGTATGTCATTTCATTCTGCCATTGACAGTCATTTTAATCAACAATATACTAGGGCTAAGTATGGACTCGCTGTGACAGCAAAAGCCCTTGAGATCTTCAAGCGATTTCTCCTCGGCTACGATATTGGTTGTACATTCGAGACTACGATCGAGAACTCCTCCCTCGGCCCGGACTTCAAGGCGCATGAATGTCGATGCTGTGTCAACGCATTCCATGGATACTCACATCACTACATCTGTCAACTTTTCAATCACCCAAACGTAATCGAAGGTGTTGGCTTGGAAGACTTTGAGACACTTGAACGAGTTTTTAGTGCGTCAAATGCGTTGGGAGCCATTACGCGTTATATGACTGCTTTCCGACGCCGTGTCTTCATTGATATGCACTTCCAGCACTGGGACAATGAAAAGTATGCGAATCTTGCTAATATGTTATATCAAAATTATCGACAGGCCCTTAAAATCATTGAAACAAACACTCTCGATATTCAGCACATCCTGGAGCTCCATAATATTGACGAAGCGGCCCTTGGCGCCTATATCACGGATGAGCGCAACTTCTTTTCCACACTGGGAAAGGAATCCGATGATGATTTACATGCCATTGCGTATGTTGAGCTTCTTCAAGAATTGTGGAGCGTTGAGTAAGTCCATCCCATATATTAATCCCGCAGCTTTTCTCATCTTTATTCTAGAGCTCAACTTGCTGATGCCTCGGCTCGTTTTCGAATGCAAACACCGGCCGATTATCACTTTGTAGCCCCCGACCAAACTTACGCAATCAATTTCTCGCAAACCCGTAAAACCGATACCGCACGCCGCCAGCTCAATGACCGCCGTGAAACTCTTCTTGTTGAGATCTTGGATATGGAACAACGTATGAACATTGATTTGAGATGGACTGTGAACCATTCCGAGTATCAGAAGACGGCAGAATATATTGCCAACCGCAAATATGAAAAGGCTCTTGACCATCTGCAAACTCTAGTCATTAAACGCTTGTTTGAGCTTCACAAGCTCAACCTTTCCCAAACAGGTATGTCTTCTGTTCAATTTCTCATGTTGTTTTATCTAATTTATAGGTTATCGAATGCGTACGCATATTGCAAAATCTCTGCAGACCCGATCCAAGACCATTCGCGCAGCCATCACTCGCTATAATAACCTTGCAGTCCCTCTTGGCAAGCCCACGCTTGACTGGACAAAAGTCTCTCACTATGCTTTCCTCGACGACTTCTATCTTCTTCGACATTCACGTAACGGCATCAATCAAAAACCTTGGGCTGATCCCGTCATTCACGAGACTATGCGCAAGTTCCAGCGTCTCCAGCGCGCAAAAGAAGAGATGGATCGCTGCAATATTGAGCTACGACGACTACATACATCAATTGTGGACGAGCATCGTGAGTTCAACGAGATCATAAAGAAGATGGGAGAAAACCCAGACCCTCTGAACGTCGAGGTTCGCAACTTCATCGATCGACGACGTGCTGTCAATAGAATGCTTCTCATGCGGATTCAGGACACATATGCGTTGCAGGGATTTACAGGTGATCCTACCCCGGGCATCTCGAAATCCAAATCTTTGTCTCGGCCCTCGGTGGTCACTCCAGAACCCGTAACTCGTGTTGATCCTGACTGCTCAGACTCCGATTCAGATGACGAGCTAGGTGACGTATTGCTGGCAAATCTCGGAGGATTAGTAGACTTTATTTCGAACATAGACTAGGTCTGTTTTGATTGAAGTTTTGTTGTCAAGATTGCTTCTTTGTCTTTGCTATTGTAGTTCCCCCAGAATGTTAGAACAGCTACACCTTTCTGAAGATTAGTATTTGTAAGTCTTCATCACTCAAAGCAACTTTTTGGTGAGCAGAGTTGATTGTCTCTTTGTGCCGTAAAACTATTCTTCAAACATTTCAATGAGTGTTCCGGTTTCTGCCATGATTCAAAACACTTCTGTTACACTAAGTAAGTACACCATAACCATTCTAAACTAGAACTCAACTGGTTGTTGCCAGCAGATACCTTTTTGACCATGGCTTAAAGTTAAGTGACATGAGTGACACACAAGATGATGGTTGGCATTGTGTCGGTTTGGCGACTTTTTCTTCCCTCCTACCTTCCACATTCATTTATACCTCAAACTACCGGTATGTTCCAATAATACTAGTGTTCCTTAATCATACTCTGGACCTCAAATCATAATATATACTTATACCAACCCACAGGCCTCAATTTAGTGTAAAAAAGTCATCAATTTTTTTTCTTCATTCCTGGATAATAGACATTGAGGGCATTCCAAATGTCTTGGTCTCACACCTGGGCGAGCCTTTGTTAATGTGCAATGAGCTGAAGAAGGTAGGGAAACCGTGAATTCTCTTAATCTACATCTTTACTGAAGGTCATTTTGACAAATTGTATATGGACAGGTATATATACATCAGATATGTCCATTCTTTCTAACAATACTATACTCCCGAGCTCTTGGTGGAGTGTTATCCTCAAAATTGCTAGTGTATTGTACCCTTCGTCGTATCATTCCTAATTGGGAAGGAAGTTGTCATGTGATCTGAATCAATTGCTTCCACAGCCGACAGAATTGATTTGTTTCACTCTACATTTCTATATCTACCGGTCCATCCACCTCGTGTAATGTCTCGCGCCCCACGACTTGAATTGTACCATGGCCGACAGGTTCGTTCATGTCCGCTCGACCGAACTTCCTGTCCCAGAGGATTTCAAAAGTTCAGGTATCTATACCAGCATGTGAGTGCCGTGCTCCTTCATAATGACTGGTTATGACTCCCTTTCACAGGCAATTCTGCTATGGAGGGCGTTCACGAACCCCTTTTCCTATCAATGTCGAATGTGACACTCCAGTCAACGCCCGTCACTGTCTATCACTCTTTCAACCGATTGCTAATGCATGCGGAGGCGCCTCATCTTCTGTCGTATTACCAGCCCTCGCCGGTTCCAATGACTGGCAACTGTTATGCGAGTTTATGAACCATATCTCATCAATTTTCTACGCGGTCAGCCTGGGGAAGAATATTGGTATTTATATTACTCGGTGCGAACAGCTTTAACTATCAAGTTTTCCTTGACTGACCTAGTATCATATTAGTGAATCAGCTGCATCAAGCCTTGACCGGGCAAAGAATGGTCATCTACGTTGCTGCGAGCGGTTCTACACATTCCAGGGAGCCTACAATTATATGGCCGGTAACAATCTCGATGTCGATTATATTGGTTCAGGTCTTGGACCAGAGCCAGCAACCACTACACAGTCTCCCCTTGCCTCTCAGTATGGGGCATCTCTTCCGATGACTCCTTCTCGCAAGGGGCAGGGGATTACGGCCTTCCGTAGTCCGTTCACAGGTTCCCCACAGAAGCCACATGGGCATGCTGGCGCATCAGCATTTTTCCGTATGTGACATAATTTTCTGTGATTATCAACACCTCCTGACTTCACTATGGCAGAATCACCACATGCGCAGACATCCGCATCATCTCGTATGTTTATTGAATTCGTATGCATCACAATTATCTAACTCCACCCTGACAGAGTCTCCGAACGTTCATGTGGCTAGTGACGTGACTGAACCTGTTGACCTCGGACGCACATATGGACCATGGTTTCGATTCTATGTCCGAACTCATGGTTATCGTCCTAGCATCATTGCCACTCTTCACGACATCTTCACAACTTGTGAGAGCAGTACCGACTTTGTCGAGATCGTTCTAACTACGAAAGGGATGGATGCAACGGAAGGCGAGGCGAGGTTCATTTATCAATTGATGTATTTGCACCCGGGCACCGAGGAAGAGGTTGACCTTTGATATTCTGTACTTATGTTATTGTATCACATGGATCTGCTTGATGTCGCGCTCCATGTTTGTACCCACTTTCTGATGACTTGTGAATTTACACGTGTGCCGCACGGCGGGCGTCGGGTAAGTATGACATGAAACAACCAAGTAGGCGTGATATTATGCGAGATCAATTATTCGGTAAGTTGTGCCGCATCAGACTCGCTCCACCACGCCGCGCTTGCACCCACTTTCTGATGACTTGTGAATTTACCCGCGTGCCGCGCGGCGGGCGTCGGGTAAGTATGGAAAATGCAATGTAGTTGTATTAAGTGTATCTAGTTGCTCTATTGCTCAACTTTGTCGTTCACGCATAGTATGGCAAGAATACGTGCCGCTATCACGCGCCTTCCTAGTGCCTCTCGAAAATTGTCGACACATCACCTTCGTAAACCGTGGCGTGCTCGATCTCAACGCGTTATTCGAAGGAGTCTTACTAACCAAGAAAAGGTTCAACGGAAGCAGGAGCGAACCGAAGCTAAGGCGACGTACCGACAGGCCCTTCAAGAAGCACAGAATCAAGTACGAATGCTTGCTGAAGGCCTACGAGCTCAATTTCAGAAGCACTCTGTTGAGCATTACTATGAGGAGATCATGCAGACGGCACGTCTGCAAAAGAATCGCAAGAAAGCAGGGTCATGGAACGCTTATGTGAGCATGGAAACCCAGCGGATGAATGCTGGTGAGTGGATGAATCAAGTTACGCACTACTTGTCTCTAATGATTGTTGCAGAACTTCCACCTGGTGTTCCCAAGAAAAAGGTTCACGATTTCATCGCAGATATTGCAGCCAAATGGAAGTTACTTTCGAATGAGGAGAAGATTCAGCTTACAGAAGAGAGGCTCACTACCTTACACGACACTCGTGAAATGCGTGATTTGGCCTCCCACAATGTGCCGATCTCTGCGTATCATGATACACACAACACTCTCAATAATTTAGATGAAGAGGTAGGTTGCTAGTAATACTTACATTATGATTCAGTTGTACTGATCTTCATCACATTTATAAAGGTCCGACGTCTGCACGCACGGACCGGCATTGAAGTTCTCATGGTTGCGGTTCGGTCAAACAAGGAGCATTACAGTCGGCCGCATATCTTGACTACAAGCGAACGGGTTGAGACATTTGTCGAGATGACCATGAAGGAGAATATATTCGACATCAGTATGAGAATGGAAGCATTTATGCTTTCGGGAGTTCAAGGTATGATTCCATTCACCCATGTTAATCATCTTTGACGTTGTATTGAAGCTGTTATCCGTAACTACGTTGAGGAGAATATACACCTGCGTTCCGAGATATCGGCACTCATTTTGCATAAGCTAAGTACGTCTTTATTACATTTGATTGACTGCCAAACAACGTCTTATCATAACTGAGTAGAGGAAGTAACTAATACGAAGATTAGTCGAATGTACTATCACAACTTCGACTCGCACATCACTGCCAAGTGCGGTGTCGTCATTAAAAACTGGCCCCTCAAGACATTCTGCGCACCCAGCGAGATCAGCTCGCGGGTTGAACTGAATATACTACTCAATGCATGGAGATCCGATATAGCCCACTTCTATCAGATGACACGCGATGAGTTCGAGGCCTGGGAAACTCAACAATTCAATGACACACTCACCAATGATGTCGACGGCAGCGGTGTAGGTTCTGTCAGCAACCCGTCAACGTCGACTATGTCTTCCTCGGCTATTCCGGCGCCATCAACAGATCCTGCCCCGGCTACGGGTTCCCATGTCAATACTAACGACTCGATGCCCACGCCGCTGTCTGCAAACATCGTAAACACGGTATCCAGTGGGAATGGTGCTGTGGTCTTTGTGACGAAGAAGCCACGGAAAGTGAGGAAAGATAAAGGAGTAAAGCGCAAGAAACACATCAGTCCAGAGACCGTACCTGGCGCATAATATTATGTCCTGTATATGAGTAGACTACTATACATACATCAGTCTTGACCGTAAGCCGTGGCTGAGTTTATTAGCATTGACTTACCTCAAACCGAGAGGCAGGAACTCGAATTATGAAGAGATCACGCGGAACGGCGGGGCGCTAGCGAGGAGTTGATGGGTAATAAGCGACAGAAGCGATCACGTGTGGGGCGGGGTGCGGCGGGGCGACAAGCGGGAGGGATTGATCGCTGTGATGGACAGCGTTGATGAGAAAGTTGAAAATAAGCGACAGAAGCGATCACGTGTGGGGCGGGGTGCGGCGGGGCGACAAGCGGGAGGGATTGATCGCTGTGATGGACAGCGGTCACCAGGGGCGCGGAGGCGTGATGGACAGCGGTCGCCAGGGGCGTGGAGGCGATGAGCGGAGGGTATTGATCGCTGTGATGGACAGCGGTTACCAGTGATCGGACGATGCCGACGAGGCATGACATCAGCAACACCACGTGCACGGTCCCAGGCCCGATGTCTCCGAAGCTTTATATTTTCACGACTTAAAAGCGCACAATATTCAATCTTTATTGGCAGTGAGTGGGCATAGATACATTCTAGGTTAACTAACTTGGCAAAGGGGGGGGGTATTATGTCAGGTTTGTACATCAATCAATTTGTGATGTCGAGGTGCCTGAAGTAAGTTATCGTTTGTTGCGTGAACCGAAAGTGCAGCCGCTCCAAGGTCTCAGATAAATTTTGCAGCAATTCCACGTCTTATCATTGATCCGATCTCCAAGCGCACTTTGAGCGCCCGCGGAAAAAAATAGAAGTATCAACGCATGTGTCTAATGACGACATGTGAGTGCTTGAGTGATTATGATCTGTATCTTCTCAATCCAAGAAATATACTTCGCTTCTAATTATCAGGTAGCACATCGAGTGATCCATCTATTGACGAAGGTTCGAGTTTGAGCGATGATCTCCTGACTCACCGGGTACGATATTATGGGATCAATATTCCTTGCCCATGAAGGAGTCATACTCTACTGGATATCTTGACTGCATCGTCGATGATGAGGACTCGTAGTGGACGCGGTGATTCTTCGACATCCGACCTGCCCGTGCCTTCTGCCCTATTCTCGTGGGGTATGATACTTGAGCGAGTGCGAGAGGTCTCAAGGAATCTCTAAGGTGTGATGTCGGTATTGAGAAATCAAACTGACCGGCGGTGGCCCTGCCTTTTGTTGACCGTAAGTTTGCCCATTGTTCTTTCTCCGTCTGCTCCTCTGTGGCCACTGTTTACTCCACCACGTCGTTTGTTCACATCATTCGAACCTCAGGCTCGTTCAAACTGCGTTTGAACTGCGATCTCCCTTCCCAGGACCACATTCAGCTCGAGCAGGAGGAAGAGCGTTGGTTGGTTAGGAAGGTATATTGGTGCGATGCTCACTTCGTTCGCAGTTACTTACTTATTCTGATTGATCAGAGCTCATACTTGCGACGCACCCAAAGTGGCGATTAATGATCTACCTACCGAGCTTCTTGCCCGAATCTTCTCACATCTAACCGAGTGGACAGGACCGAAACCTCTTCGCCTTCGTGAACCTCATGTTTCGATTGATGTCTGCGTACAATGGCGTGAGATAGCGACCAACAAGCGAATAAGCTTCACTATGATTGGAAACTGGAAAGCCCTATAACTCGGTTTGCATCTATAACGGACGCGTTTCGGAGGCCACTGGCCAAGCAACTGTTCACTTCAACAAAATGGCCTGCCTCATCAACTCCTACCTTGCAGCTGGTCGTCTCCTCTATCTCGTGTCCAATCTTCACTCTAAAGAGCTTGCCGTTCCCTTCGCCAGGACATTTCAACGGTATTCCCTATTTCTACGGAATTCGAACCTTCACGCTTGTTTGTCCGTGTATCCTGCACTCACAATGACAACAACTCAGCGATCTACGAAGGCGAGGTTCCCAATACTGGAACTCCTTCATCTGTCAATGCCATACAAAGATTCGCAAAAAAAACGTCGGTTCGAAAGCTCACGTCGAAGAAGCGGATCGACTTGACTGGATGCAGTAAACTACGAGAGTTGATGTTGACAGTACGGATAGGTCCTTTGGGTTCATTACAGATAACCCTATCTCTGGCCTTCCTTATTCCCAGCTCACGCGACTCGCCATTACGGATTTCGGACCCCCCCAGGGTGCGAGATTTTAATACGATGCACCAGCCTCATTCGTTGTTCCCTGACCATCGGTCAATGGGAAGAACAGGAGGTTATTCCACTCTCACAGGCGCCAGCGACTTGACTGCGCCTTCGGGGTCTAGTTGTTGATTTCACAGGGAAAGCGCTCAATGGCCGAATTTCGCCTTTCTTTAAATCTTTAACTCTGCCCGCCCTGGGAAAATTGACCCTTTCCGCTCCCTACTGCCGATGAAGACATTATCAACATACTTGTGCGGCTCGAAATCCGCTCATGCGCGCCCATATTCTCGGACTCATGAATATTGCATTTTCTTATGATGAAGTTTCAAACCTCTTGAGGTTGCTCCCTTAGCTCCAGTACATCCGTATTGAGGCACCACACAATGGTCACTGCTATTTTTATGTGAAAATCTTGATGGCCATCCATTATAACCATGACGTGACTCATCTCTCGGAAAATATCTTGCCAGACCTTACAGAGATAGCTGACAATCTCTCGGATTGGTACACCCGGGAATTCCCACGTTGGTTGGCGGCTGGTCTCAAGCCACATCAAGTTGATGTCTAAAAGGTTCTCGGAGATCAGGCTGTTATTGATGCTATTGAGAGCAGGTGCTGGCATCACGGAGAAACCCTGGCACCGATTGACCCCAACGTCGTCGGATCTCAGCTGCTGAAGAGCTTAGACGTTGTCACAATGTCGTGGTGAAATGTGCCAGCAGAATGGCTCACAATAAGGAGGCGTCTGGATCGGCACGGGGATGATATGAAAATATATCCCATTGGCATTTATTTTCTGTTGGAAAGTCAATGAGATGCCCCTGGATGGGAGGCTCTGGAGAGTAACTCCAGTGGCGGAGTGAAGAAACAGAGTTGCTGCTAGATTTACTCCTTTAGGCACTTGGGATCCACCAGCAGCTGCTCAAGACAACCTGCCATCTCCGCTTAGCTACCCTAGGTACTCCAGATCTACAGCGGTTGCTCAAGGCAGCCTGCCATCTCTGCTCAGCTACCTGAAGGCGATGGATTGTGGAACGTGCGCTAAGTTTGCACTTGATCTAAAATACTTCATGCAGACAGAAGTTGGAAAAGTTTCGGAGCCATACTGCATTGCTTGGTATCGGCTTCCAAAGTTACCGATATGGTGGTTGATCCGCTCGCGTCATGTTAAAGTATTGGCTAGTTTTGGCCATGAGAGTCTATGGTCGATTAGTCTAACTCGATCACATCAAATTCTCAAGATTGACAGTCCCATGCCTTCCCCGTCACCCAGACAGCTTCGAACAGTTCCCCAGCTGCTCTCAAAATATTACAAATCAGTTCTATTATAATTTTTTGCATTTAAGAAAATTCTGCGGCATG
>JAGGAW010000219.1:0-11829 GCA_017657375.1 Termitomyces sp. T27 | reverse complement strand
AAAGGAAAAGGCTCAAGTGTCAAAGGATGATGTTGTAGACATATGGGACTTCTAGATGGTTGACTTCTAATGGTTCCTTATAGGCAATTCTTTACATTATTTACATCAAAAACTTATTCACATCTGTAAATAACTCATTTCTTTATTAACAAAAAGGTGACTAATGTTATTAACTCATGTGAATAACGGTCTCGAAGGCCAGAGAGATAGTTACGTTTAGTTACAAGTGTAACTATCTCTCAGGGAATTATTCACTGAGCCCTATCTAGAACAAAACATGGCTGGTGCTTTTTAGACGAGTGATTAAAGCTGCCAAAGGAAGCATGGTGATGAGCCTCACAAACTGCTGGCGATGGAACCAGTAAAAAGCCTGCCAGTAAAAAGCCTAGTTCCAGAAAGGGGCAAAGGAACCAAAGAACACAACATCTAAGGGAGAAGGAAAAAAGAGGAAGGACAGCCAACAAATGATATGTTAGCAAGGGGGCAAGTGGCAGAGTTCCCAGTTGCTAGGTGGGGGCAAATGGAAGGAGCAGAAGCTAATGCTGCAGTAAAAGATGCTAAGGGGTTGGAAAGCAGGAGAGTTGGTAGGTAACACTGTTTGGTGAGGTGAGATCTGGATCAGGGAGAGGAAGGGGATCAAAACAGGTATGCACATGTCAGTAACACTACCAATGGTCAGTAATGGTAAGGGGTGCAGTAGAAAGCAGTAGACAAGAGGAAGTTAATGCAAGTTAAACAAAAGCACTAGCATTTAGCATGGCAGGAAAGGGGCAGGTACTGATGGGAGCAGGTGCTACCACCAAGGACAACTTAGGGAAAAGGAGGAAACTGGTGATGGCAGTAACTGGCGGTAAAGAAACAGAGTCTAATGCTCCTGCTGAGTTGGAGCTAACACTTCCATAAGTCACTGAAAAGAGATAAATGCTGAGGCTGCTAAGATGTCAAAGTTGATAATATGCTGAAGTCAATAAACACTATGAAATGAGATGCTAATGCTGAGGCCTAAGTGTGCAATACAAGGATACCAATGCAGGGGCTTTGAGATCTGAACTCTAATGCTAGCAGTGAGACAGAGAGGGCAAAATTTGATGATTATTAGGGTCTAAACAACAGGTTTTTATACTAGCACTGTGTCTAAGATTGGGAGATTTCAGTACTAGCAGCAGTAGGTAGCTTTGTCCTGCAGATGTGGTGCTAGTGTCATGAATGGAAAATGAAATATATGGAAAAACATGGAAAATGTCAGACTGAAATGGAAAGTCGGTGTTTTTTATTGATATTTTGTAATGTTGTAGGTGGATAGAAAGTAACCAAAGATATTGGAATGCTTGGCATCCATTGGAAAGGGCCTATACCAGAGAGGGTTTGGTTGTAGTTTCACAAGCTGGCATGGTTCACTGGTCTATATGTACCATCCCTTGGTTGTCTGGTGTGGTTCATGGCCAGGCAGGTTCAATTCCTGTGCCTGGCTATACATTGACCTTTCTTTCCTAACCTTTTTGTTGTGCCATACTTGGTTTCCACATAAGTCCTAGGAGGTCATGTGAATGTCATGTGCAAGGTCATGTGATCAGTCACATGACAGGTGCATCATGTCTTCTGCTGTGCACCTGGAGTAGGTTGGATGCTATCAACAGGTAGCAGGAGACACATATATGACTTTGGAAAGGAGCATTGCAGCAAATTTGCAGGCTATGTTCACAAAATCTGAAAAGTGGTGGCACAGATGCATCATGTCATGCATGCGTCATTCCAATTTCTGGCAGTTATTCACTTTCTGCCTCCAACCTTAAAAATATAAAAGGAAAGAGGTGGACATTGTACATAAATTACAACAATGATGGTGGGCTCAGCATCCATTTATATTAAATTTCAAGCCTGTAAGTACTAGTACACAATATGATGTCTTCTAGGATCTAGTCAAGGTTATACTTAGATAGTGTTGCCAAAGTTCAGTTCAGAAACTTGGTTCAAACTCTGAACCCCCAAACCAAACCTTCAGGTTCAGTTTGAGGTTCAGAAATTTTGAGGTTTTGGTGAACCACTAAAGAACCGATTCAAACCATGAACTGTTATACCATTTTTTGAGGTGTATAGCTTGAAAATGTGCTTGAAAATGGTTAGAAAGGACTTATTCAGTACATGCCATGATGTGCTGGTAATGTGTCAATATCAAATAGTGTGAGTGTTGATGAATAACAGATTCTAAAGCACTATGTTCACTCACCTTCTTTGCATCCATTGGTCAACATATTTCTGAGATATTATCAGTAAGTGAAATCTTATGCACTTCAAACTGCAGTCTGAAGCAACTAAACAGTAAAAAATACCTCAGAATCACTTTTTTCTGCCTTTCCTGCTCTAAAAAATTTTTAGATATGGTTTGGAGGTTCAAACTGGTTCTGAACCATCAATTCTGGTTCTGGTTCTGGTTCTGGCTATGCAATGAGGTTCAGTTCAGGGTTCTCAAAAAGAGAGGTGGTTCTTGAACTGAACTGAACTTTGGCAACACTATTATACTACCTGAGTGTACTGAGAAGATTATTGAAACAGTGTAGACATCATGATCAGTACTACACATTTGAGCTGTATCCTTGTAATTCAACAATCCGATACTTGAAAATCATCTGCAGGCTGAGCAGAAAACTTTGTCATAACATGATGCATGACTCAATTGCACATCAATCTGTTTCTTCAAGTTCTTAATAAAAAAAGACATGAATTGATAGTCAGAATGCCAATTGTAAAAAAGGCACATAAAGAATGCTCACCATCTAAGTACATCAATCTGAATGGAATGCCTATGAAACAGAAGACATTCTTACCAAAGGTAAAATAAACTCTGGGGACTGTGGGCCAAATGCAGATTTGACCCCAAAGCTCTGGATGCTTGTCCCCATGAACATCCCTATGGCCAAATTTGATACAACATATATATAGAGGACAAGGCAAACTTTTCAATTTATGTCATCAGTCAACAGGAAAAGAAGGAATGTTGTTCCAATCATCTTAATGTGTTTTCCACTCAATAGAAGCAGGATCTCCATGCTAGCATTATTGGTATTGAGTGCTGGTCAATGCTCAGTAGGGATTGATTTGTACAAATCCTACCAACCAATCATACGAGACATTGCCATTTTAGTGAGGACAAAAACATACTTTTTTGATGAAAACACCAGTGCCTCCAGCGATACAGATTGCAAATGACCCATCTGACAAAGATAAATGGTGCTCCAGATACACTAAAAGGTGTGGGACACTCTCCATGCTTGCAATGCACAGTTGAGGATATCAGATACCATGATGAGTTTCATCATGGACAGTAGAAATAGAAGCTTGGTAAAAGGGAGGATTTGGATTTGACTGCTCCATATCATCTTGACAAGCAACTGCTGTCTAGATTTTTACAGTCTGGGGAAATTCACACTCATTTGCAAAGCTATAAAAAGGAAATTTTAGCACCTTGAATTTATGTATTATCACCTCAATATGGGTTATAAAGCATGTATATGGTTTTGACAGCAACAGAGATATTTGAACTAGCACCCATCATCATTGATTCATCATTCAAGCTTATGATAGATACTTTTCACCATCTGCTGTACTAGCAAGTCAGAAGTTCCATCACTCTTCACTTTCTTCACTGTCCATTTTCCTTTGAGTGTACACCCATCTTCTCATTTCTGTGAACTGCAAAAAATAATAAATAATCTGAGGTCAATGTTGTTTGGCATCTCTACAAAGAGATTGACAGTGGAACATGAAAGCAGGCTTTGTTGCAACTTTCCATCCAGAATGCTGCACCACATAGTGCTGAATGTATTAGTACTCTCAGCATTGAAGACAGGTACAACCATGAAGCTGGCTTCCAATATGTACTGGGTGTCAATGTTCCATGAGAAAGGGTCTTCTGAAAATTTGACAAAGAGCAGTTGCATCATTGCCACACCAGTCTTATGAGTTTTGATCACTGTATAGTAGAGATAGGACATCAGACCTAGTTTGGAGCTAATGAACTGTTTCAATAGAACATCAGCTTCACCAGATTTATTGATAAGCCATGACACCTGTGGGCCAGCAATCCATCTCAAGAACCAAAAGGATGACTTGTGCTAACTCAATAGCTCTTGCTTCCATGAAGGTGAGAATGACTAAAGAGGGAACCAAAAGCAAACCAGTGTTTGTACAGTGTGCTGGAACTGGAGGAGTGCCTTCAAAGCTACCTAAGTGTTGAAAGTCTCAGCAGCCAATATAAGCATAATCACTATTTCTTCCATACTATTTTTTCCATACCAATGCCATAAGTCCCAGTGAAAAGTGGATATGGCTAAAATGAGGGAGATCAAGAGAAATCCACCAAATCAAGCCAAAGCAAGTGCCAGCCTCAAACAGTCAAGATCAGATATTGAATTTCTTTCTTGCCTCAAGATCTCTGACCAACTTTCTGAGTTCAATGCAATGCTTGACCAACATGTGAGTCTTTTTTGGCTTTAAATATTCTCATATTTGTTTTAAGGATGGCTGCAGCCAGAATTATATGAGCAAATCAATTTAAGATCAGGCTAGCATTCAAAGTCCTTTGGCAACTCCTTTCTTCCTGACAATTACCATCTCCTCTTTCCCTTCTTCCCTCCACTGAGCACTGTATATATGTGCATCAAGGTACACGTCTTCTTTGATATTGCACTGATGACATGAACCAGATACTAGTTGCAAAGTCCATCAAGGCATAATGTTGCACAGAATGCCAGGTGTGAGCTGTGGATTCTTCTTTGCTTATCATACCTTGACACTTCTATCAGGATCACTTGATGCTGAAAATGCATATTAATGTCTACAAGTGCCAGATTCTGAACTGGGCAGCATGGGGAGCATTGATCAGCTGAAAAGGCAAACAATCACAAGTAACATCATCTATATATACTATGGCTTAGCATTTGTGACCATTGTTCATAGGAGCATCTGTAAATGTGAGTGGATTGAGCAAAATCTGATGGGTATGGAGCATGAATTCAGTGAGTATTGGGAGTCCCTTGATGCTGAAAATCATGAAGTATGTGAGATGAAATAGACTTAGTGCTTGATGCTAGTAGTTGGTTGATTCCTTTGGTAGAAGTATCACATTCTCACTAACTCAAAGTTATAGTGTGGTTTCCTTTGACTTATTTTGCAGCCTGATGCTAACTTATCAAAGAGATTTTGTTTTTTTGTAAGATAGCTTTATTCGGCTTGCCTTGGTATGTTTCTTTTCTCCATACTGAATGGGGTCAGTGATTTCTGACATGTGATTTCCCTAAGTTCCTTTTGTTGGCACATTGGTGCATTGAGCAGGCAGATGTACAAAGATAGATTGATATTAGTTAGTAGTGAGTGTAATCAAGTAATCAAGATCAGTAATACAAGTGTAATCAAGTGTAATCAAGACTAATAATAGTTATACTATTAATGAGTTTGCTCTACTTGACTTGACTTGCTCAGAGTCCAAAAAATCAAGAGCAATCGAGTTGAACTGAAAATATGTTGGTGGAGTCAATTTGCCTTGATTTGACTTGTATTTCCCAGATCCACTTTTAACTGGGAATAAGTAGTCACCAGAAAACACTTGCAAGCTCAGTATCCATAACTGCAAAGTCTAAGACTCAGCCCACCTAGCAAGGCTTTAGCCATCACCTCAAAGGTCAACATAGGATTACTACCTCAATGAACAGAGAAACACTGTCTACTGACAGTAGTAGCCTGAGATTGGGCAAAGATGAATATATTATTCTTCCCCAGCTGCCTCTTGAGGGAAGGTGACTTTGTCATACAAAAACACATAATTATGCATCTTTCCTGAGTCTGAGACATCAAAGTACATCATGTTTCCAGTTAGGATTTGTTTACTAGAATCAGTCCAAAATTGTTAAATTGAGGAATGGTAAGACTAACATAGGAGCACCTTAGATTGATCAAGGCTTCCAGCTTTACTTGATATCACTTGCAAGCAGCAGGGTTAGTACAAGTCAATAATTTTCATCTCAGCTTACTGAATAAGAATCAATGGAAATCAGAAATTTATTGGACAGGCACAAATCCAAAAATCAATTTGCAAAATGCTGCCATTGTAATTTGCTCTGAGTGTGCCATAGAACAGTACATCCAAAAGGCAGAACAACTGAACAGATATCTGTTCAGCTGCAGCACACTATATGTATAGCATATGGATGCTATAAGCCAAGCTTATACCCTCACCCCTTCTGGACAATGGCCTCTTCAGCCAGGGCTGGCCTCAATTCCAAGTTCCTGGAGTTTCTCCATGGGTTCCCAGACATATTGTCATTCCAAGGATTTGACCCTTTGCAACTGAGTCTCATTCAACCCCACAGTAACCATGGACAGTACAGTAACAGTTTGCTATGAGCCAAGATTGAACTCTCAGCTGTAGCTGTTCAGTTGATGTAAGTTGCTCTGAGTCTGCCACAGAACAGTACATCCAAAAGGCAGAACAACTGAACAGATACCTGTTCAGCTGCAGCACACTATATGTGTAGCATATGGAGATGCTGTAAGCCAAGCTTACACCTGTCACCTTTCTGAATGAAGTAATTATTGGCTGTGCCCTCTGCAAGATTTTGCTTTCTTGTGCAATATACAGTTTTAAGCTGAACAGAAATCTTAAAAAAAAAAAGAAAAGTTAGAGATATAAAAGAGCAAATTCTCCTTGAGCCATACAGTTGTGTCCTGGCATTTAGGAAGTACTCTTCATCAAACTCATAGTCACAGCAGTAGAAGTTTTTTTGCCAGAAGCAATCATAGTAGAAAATACTAACAAGTATGTCCCTTTTCATCCATTTCTTAAGAAACTTGGTGATGGTATATCTGCAAAATCCCTTCAACTGTGTAGATCAGTTGAATTTACATAGTCTCACATATATGTAAGACAATACATAGGTCCATGTTGTGCTGAATAGTTACTTAGCATGCATAGTTGCATAACCATGTAAACAGTTGAAATAAATTTGGTAGTGGTGTACCTGGTCCACCAGATAACACTTCCAAGAAGTTGAAATCAACTCAAAATCAATGCTCTTGCTCAATCTTACTACCAACTTAGTCTTCCAAGGATGCAACATGCTTTTGACCATGTTTTGAGTCAACTCAAAACATAGTCTGTTGAATCCATGTGACTAATGCATGACTTTGTTGATCAACTTGAAGTCCACATTGATGCCTCTCTTCTGCCAACTTTGAGCTCATTGCATCATGTTCTGACTGTGTTAAATTCTAGGTGCTGTTCTGTGATGTGCAGTCTTCAGAGGCTAGCAACATAGATGCTCTGGCTGCCACATCCAGTAAAATATGTCTGAGATAGTGCAGTTTCTATTAAATTGTTTAGTGTTCACACATTTTTTGATTTTTATGACTCCATCTGCATCTTTGCCAGCCCTTTATCTTGGACACCATTGCTTCACTTGAAATTAAACAGCCTGAGCTTAATCAACTGAGTTCTATTAGAAGTAGCTCAATCTCCATGCTTGTAGTAGCTATAATGACAATGGATGTATTTGATGTTTAAGTTTCCAGAAGGCAGAACATATGGATATCACTATAAGGGCTGACATAAAAGGTACTACATCTATCACTAACATTCTCTGTTGTCCATCCAAGGTCTTTTTATTGGCCATACTTTGGATAAAGGTAACAATTTCAAATGATTCAGTCAATAGTAATAACTTCAGCATATACATGGCAATTTCAGGTCGACAGCTTAACTGAATACAGCCCTGTGACAGTATCTATAGTGCTAAATAGTGTAAATCACTTAACATATGTCAGTGGATGTAGAGTCCTGAGGCAGTACACTGGTGGCAAAGAAAAGATAATGCAGATGTGAGTGAGATGCAGCCCTGATAAAAAGGTCAGCTAAGTTAGATGTTGGTGGTATGTGAGCACCTTCTAATGGTGTTCCTGCAGTCTTGTCATTTCTCTTGCCTGTGTGTACCAGTGTAAAGTCAAGGTGGGCAGGTTCAGCTCAGATGTATTGATAGTGTTCAACCTACTCTAAGTGCAGAAAGGAGCAAAAGAACCAAGGAACACAACACCTAAGGGCAAAAGAGGAAGGACAACAAACAAATAATATGTAAGCAAGGGGAGCAAGTAGCAGACTTTTCAGTTGCTAGGTGGAGGCAAACAGAAGAAGCTGAAGCTAATGCCACAGTAAATAATGCCAAGGGGCCAGAAAGCAGGAGAGTGAGTAGATAACACATTTCAGTAAGGTAAGATCTAGATTGAGGAGCAGAAGGTGATCAAAATGGATATGCACATGTTGGTAACACTATTGACAGTCAGTAACAGTGAGGGGTGTGGTAGAAAGCAGTAGACAAGAGGATGTTAATGCAAATTAAACAAAAGCACTAGCATAAGTTTAATGCTTAGCATAGCAGGAAAGGGACGAGTATCAGCAGGAGCAGATGCTACTGCTAAGGACAACTTGGAGAAAAAGAAAAAACTGATGACAGCAATAACCAATGGTAAGAAGACAAAGTCTAATGCTCCCACTGAGTTGGAGCTAATGCTCCTATAAGTTGCTGAAAAAAGATAAACACTGAGGCTGCTAAGACACTGAAGTTGATAATATACTGAAGTTAATAAACGCTATGAAAACTGGATGCTAATGCTGAGGCCTAAGCACATGATATGAGGATACCAATGCAGAGACTTTGAGATCTGAATGCTAATGCTAGCAGTGAGATAGAGAGGGCAAAATTTGATGATTATTGGGGTCTAAACAACAGGTTTTTATACTAGCACTATGTCTAAAATTAGGAGGTAGAGTTATTTTAGATATCAGCACTAGCAGCAGTAGGTAGCTTTGTTTTGCAGATGTTATGCTAGTGCCATGAATGGAAAACAAAAGAAATACACAGAAAAACACAGAAAATGTTGGACTGAAATGGAAAGTTGGTGTTTTTATTGATATTTTGTAATGTTCTAGGTGGATAAAAAGTGACCAAAGATATTGGAATGCTTGGCATTTGTCAAAAAGAGCCTATACCAGAGAGGGTTTGGTTGGAGTTTTGCAAGCTGGCATAGTTTACTGGTCTATATGTACCATCCCTTGGTTGTCTGGTGCTTTCCATGGCTATGCAGGTTTGATTTCCATGCTCAGCTCTACATTGACCTTTCTTTCCTGATCTTTTTGTTGCACCATACTTAGTTTCTGTGTAAGTCCTAGGAGGGTCACATAAATGTTATGTGCAAGGTTAGGTGATTGGTTATGTAATAGGTGCATTATGTCTTCTGCTGTGGAACTGGGCTTTTTACTGGTTTTATCGCCAGCAGTTTGTAAAGCTCATCAGCATTCATATGCAGGAATGGGAGAGAATGTCCAGGAGTGTAAATGTGATTCATTTGAAGAGGTTGAAACCATTGAAAGGTAGAGGTATGATGGGTGCTCTATGGCCCCAAATAAAATCACTCATGGTTTCAAGGAAGTGAGATGTTTTGTGATTGATGACAATTGCACTGGCAGGCACTGTGAAGTTGAGAGGATGGTGTTTGGTGATGTAATAGGTCACTGAAGGATCAACAGAAGCTGAAGATGGACCACCCCAGGTTCTGACTATTTTGCCAAGATTGTCTAGAGCTTTGATTGTTGCTGCACACTCTTGACTGGCTATTAAGGCTCTGATATTCCTGTTCTTGATCTAGTCAAGATATAAGGTGAGGTGATCAACTGCTTCTTGACAAAAAAGCTATTGAGTCATTTGTATTGTATAATCCTTCTTGTTAGAAGCTCTGTATGCATTCTTTGCATAGTCAATGTGAAGTCATTTTGATGATTCTAGTGATATGCCAAGCCCAGCTTGGCCCCAAAGCCTGAGCTTAGGTTCAGCTTTTCTGAGCTCAGGCTTGGTCAAAATGAAGTCTGAGCTGCAGGCCCAAGCCTAGCCCAAGCCTGCAATGGTTTAGGCTCAAAATGGGAATTAACTTGTATAATACTTGTAATGTCAAGTTGTATAGTCTGGGTGTCTGTATTTATAGGCTAGTAATAAAGTGAGTCAGTATTGGAGTCCATGATATTATCTACAAGTATTTGATCACATGTACATCTCTCAGACACATCATTCTAATGTCAGTAACAAGGTCTTTACCATCATTATCTATCAAAACTTTCTTATTTGTGCATATATGTACTTTCTAAAAGATCAAGTTATTATTCAACATACACTTAAGGCATTTCAGAGTCTCAACAATATCACTCTTCAAATAATTACCTTGCTTGCTGATCATGATTCCTGCTGAAGAGAAAGCCACAGCTCAGGCCTGAGCCTCAGGCTCTAAAAAATGAGAGCCTGAGCTGAAAGCCTGAACAAGCCTGATAGATGGCCTGTGGTGGCTTGGCTTTTTTGGGCTCAGCTCTAGCCAGCTTCAGGCTTTGGTCTGAGCCTAGCACATCACTAGATGACTCAGCATTGAAACCATCAGCACTACCAAAAACATGAATAAGAGAAACATAGTGTTTTATGGAATGAATCTTAGATATATTGAAGTGGGCTGGGCAGTGGTGATAGTGTCCAACCTACTCTGAGTGCAGAAAGGGGCAAAGGAACCAAAGAACACAACACCAAAGGGGAGAAGGGAAAAAGAGAAAGAACAGCCAACAAATAATATGTTAGCGAGGGGAGGCGAGTGGCAGAGTTTCCAGTCACTAGGTGAGGGCAAATGGAAGTAGCAAAAGCTAATGCTGCAGGAAAAGGGGTCAAGAGACCAGAAGGTGGATGAATTGGTAGGTAATACCTTTCAATAAGGTGAGATCTAGATTGGGGAGAGGAAGAGGGTCAAGATGGATATGCATATGTTGGTAACAGTAAAGGGTGTGGTAGAAGGTGGTAGATGAGAAGAGGTCAATGCAGGTCAAGCAAAGGCACTAGTGTAAGTCTAGGGCTTAGCACGTCTGAAGAGAGCAAGCATTGATGGGAACAGGTGTTACTGCCAAGGACAACTTGGGAGAAAGGAGAAGCTGGTGACAGCAGTAACCAACAGTAAGGAAATAGAGACTAATGCTCCTGCTAAGTTGGAGCCAACACTCCTGTAAGTCGCTGAAAAGAGATAAATGCTGAGGCCACTGAGATGCCAAAGTCAATAATATGCTAAAGTCAATAAATGCTATGAGATGGAATGCTAACACTGAGGCCTAAGCACATGATACAAGATACTGATGTAGAGGCTCTGAGATCTTAACGCTAACACTAGCAGCAAGATAGAGAGAGCAAAACTTGATGATTTATTGGGTCTAAACAACAGGTTTTTATATTAGTATAGTGTCTAAGCTTAGAAGATAGAGTGTTTGAGATTTCAGTATTAGCAGCAATAGGTAGCTTTGTTCTGCAGATGTGGTGCTAGTATCATTAATAGAAAACAAAAGGAATATATAGGAAAACATAGAAAATGTCAGACTGAAATGGAAAGTTGGTTGTTTTATTGATATTTTGTAATGTTGGAGGCAAATAGAAAGTAACCAAAGATATTAGAATGCTTGGTGTTCTGTTGGAAAAGGCCTATACCAGAGAAGGTGTGGTTGTAGTTTCACAAGCTGGCATGGTTCACTGGTCTATATATACCATCCCTTGGTTGTTTAGTGTGGTCCACAGCTAGGCAGGTTTGATTTTCATGCTCAGCTCTATCAACCTTTCTTTCCTACACTTTTTGTTATGCCAGTGTAAGTTCTAGGAGGTCACATGAATGTCAGGTGCAAGGTCATGTAATTGGTCATGTGACAGGCACATCATGTCTTCTGCTGTGGAACAAGGCTTTTTATTGGCAGGCTTTTTACTGGTTTCATTGCTA
>JAGGAW010000218.1:0-11845 GCA_017657375.1 Termitomyces sp. T27 | reverse complement strand
ATTCAGGTAATCCGGGGCCGCCTTTGTACAAAACATGCCAAGTGATCGGGTGCGTTTGTTCACCCGTTTTTGAAATTCGGCCCCTTTTCGTCCGCTGAGCGAAAACATGACTTGGCTCAGGCCCAGTGGGATTGCTCTCGGGGACGCCGTAGATCCTAGACTGCGGGCGAGTCGTACTTGCCTTGGTTGGCTAGATCAACCCCAACCCGCCAACTAGACATGACCTTACTTGGATTATTGACCATCATCGATCACGTGTAATTTGTCGACTGGTCGACGATTGTCCTCCGGGTATGCCTAATAATAGCTCGCGGGTCAAGGAAATTTTACAACTCTCGCTCCTGAACGAATCAGCGCACCAAACGCCTAATCTATTTACCGACTGAATATGTATAAATACTTGGGTATCCAGCAAGCCAACGTAGTCTCGAAATCCCGAACGTCTTCATCTCTCCACGATGTCACAGGCTACTTGGCGGTTCTTGAATGCTCATATGACGCCCCAGGAATTAGGTGAGCCCCTTATCCTCTGCTCGGTATCATTATTTAACTTGGCTGTCAAGGGACACTAGCCCAGCTTCCTGCAGACGCCATACTTGAGATCCTTTGCCATATGTCCATCCGAGAGCTTGCTCTTCTCGCAACGACTTCTAAGACTTTCCGTGCATTGGCCAGGAATCAGGCGCAGGGGAATGTCCGCGGCATGCTGCGCCTCATGAAAATCGATTACCGCAAGTTCCTCCCCCTCTTGTCGTCCACTGGAGCTGTTGTATCCGGTTCTGCCGCCCTCCTGGCAATCAACCCTCGGACTTTCATTCCCAACGACATCGATATTTACGTGCAACACGGATACCGCGCTCGTATCTTAGTCACCATGCTCCAAAAGGATTTTTCGATGGTCGAGGTTTCGCTGCCAACCAACACTTGCAGATATGTAGACGAAATCGGACCTATTGAGCGTGTACTCACTTTTGTGTATGCCAACGGCACGCGGAAAGCAAACGTCATCATTGCTAAATGCGAGGCTACGAGTCCCATCTTCTTCTTTCATTCGACTGCTGTCATGAACTTCGTATCCGCCGCACACATCTTTTGTGCCTACCCCAACCTCACATGCGACTTTCGCAACCTCGCAAATCATTCCGTGACACTCGACTGCACTCACATCGCGGCCAAGAACGACATACTGATTCAAAAATATGCCGACCGTGGTTACGAAGGAACATGGCGTGTTAACCATTGGTCCGAATACAAACACCACGAATGCGGGAAGCATATGTATTGCCCCTTCACTGTGCGTTCGGCTGGTGATGCAGGATGCTTATGGTTCCAGTATCGCCATGGGAGGACTGCCACACCTCGTAAACCATGGGTCCTCCAGCTCTAGATAAGTACATAAATATCAGACTTGCTAGGTAAAAAAGCAACCACGTTGAACGTGTAATCATCAGTTTTATGGAAGACAAATGACACGCGCTATTTTTCAAAATCCCTTTGCATCTCTGACTGACGATCTAGAGCATACATCATCACTCAGCATATAGTACACCTGCTAACGAGGTTGTGTTGCGCGTCGATAATGTCTTCATATCATTGAACATGCCTTCGTACTGTGCTCGTTTTCCTAACATGCCATCGAAAAACCAAACCTCCCCATTCTTTTTTACGATTCGACATGTAAAATGATCATTTCCTGCATATACGAGCCCAATCAGATGCCTCTTTGCAATGTCGCCTGATAGAGTTGGTATTTTCAGCTCTGCTTCAAAATTCAAATTGTTGGTGGCGACAGACATACAAAGTAACTTGGGTATGTACGTGTATTTAAACAGTCTCTTTGCATCGTGTGTACCACAACTTTTGCATCTTCTGGATAGGCTGTTGGATGTCGAACGTAAAGAGAACCAGTCCGTCAGGTTTGCTACCAATGGGTGATCGACAGTACCAGGGGTCCTTGCGTCCGTTATGACCATTGCGCTCATAACCACATGATCGTCTTCGATCTCGTACATGTTGCACCTTGAGCACAACACCTCGCTCATCCCTCGAATGTATTCAAAATTGCACCCCTCAAATAGTGCATCCAGTGCTACCAACCGTCTCCCCAGGGGATACTTTACAGCGTCTGACCTGTTCAAGGAGAGTCTGAAGTTATCTCTTACATCATCTAAACTAATATCACCCAGAGCAACCTCGCGAAAACCTTTTACAATGACAGACAGTGCTTGTTCATCGGCCCCAGGGTATGTTCTAAACCAGCTTTCTGACCCTTTCTCCACCCACAGGTTCCACATAATCGCGATCATACAGTCATACCCGCAACTCCAATCTCGGTCATCCCATAAGGGACCTATCACGCTGGATGTCCAATCATGCGAGGGATACTCTGGCCTCGGGCGTTTGAAGACGCGGTCTCCGTCTACTGCATCGTCAAGTATCCCATCAATCAAAACGTATTCACGCTTCTCCACGCGCTGTGCACTTTTGTGACAGTTAGCAATTTTCGACCTTTTATTAATGTGATCATCCTCCCAAGCACTATACACGGCATCCCTTGCACGTTTTCCTTTCACTGTAATAGGATTCACACTAGAAGCTTTTGTGGTCAATGCAGATGTTTCATCGCTCGTAAACCGCCAAACTGGGGTCGTCTCTATTGGTGGTAACATGGTTGGAGCTGGATCATTGCCCCATTTTAAGGCATCGGGGATAGTTGCAGGAAGATAGTCTGCACCCTTCCATTCCTTGAAACTCCGTAGTAACTCGCTACGGAAGTTTCCTCGCACAAATGAGGGCAATTCGCCTCGATATTTGAGCCGCGTGATCTCGTTGAGCATCTCTAGCTCACGGAATTCCTGTCGTAGCCAGCCGTGAATACCACTTCTTAACGGGTCGGGACTGAATCCTCGGACAATAATTGTACCACTAGCCGAAGTCCCTCGCGACAAGCATGTGTACATTGCGTTGGACGTCGTGCAACGCTTCAGATCCACCGGATTGAATGGTCTCGTCTTTCCCTGTGATGCAAAATCGGTCATCGCAAAAAACGGCAATACTTCCACTTGTGTCCTGCTAATAGATAAATGGGAGTCATTTGGAAGCCTACATTTTATCTTCCGTGTAACTCGGGTAATCGGCACAACATTCTCTGGTAAGTCTCCGATTTGAACGGTTTTCTTTGGATTGGTTAATTTGACAAACAAAGTATTCAGCACAGACACATGTGGATCATGTTCGCTTGTACTCGCATCCCAGCCATATACAGTACCCTCCTGCCCTTTGGTTATGCACAATTCCGTGGCATCGTTGTGTCGGAGGATGACAGGCATGCCCACTACAACGCGTAATTTCCCCGGTAGATGATCACTAGATCCCGGAGGCGAGTCCCACAGCATATTCTGCGTCCGTGTTCCCAATCTCTTCTTTGTCTTTGTAGATGCCTTAGTAGCACTAGGTAAGGTGTCTTCAGAGAAGAAATCAAATATCTCTCTTCCTGTGCTACGCGCAAAGCATTCCACACCTAGATCATTTAGTCTGTCTCGTTCCGCGTTATGTTTAACTATGATAGCTTTATTTCTGAAGTACTCGTCACCGAGATTGGGCTGTGTTGGCCCGGGTCCCGCTATTCGGCTATACAGCCACTCGATATCTTCATCGTCACAGGCGCCGTAACGAGCGTGGTGCAAAGTTCGGCGAAATTTCTTGTCGTCTTCTGTGTCTTCTGTCTGGCGCATGTTCTTGGTTAGGATCACGACCGTCAATATTTGCAGCCAGACAGCCCGACCAATTTGTGGTTGTTGCCGAACGGAAGATGTTGTTGCCTCAGGGTCCAAGCGAATATGATACCAGAGAGGGTCTGACTTTACTGGTGAAAGTTGGGCAAAGTCTCCTGCAAGAATCACATTCATTCCTCCAAATGGCTTGCTGGGATCTTTTAGTTTTGCTAGCCGTGCACTTATCTTGTAGAGTTCCTTGCAACCAACCATCGAAATCTCATCTATGAATATGTACTCTACATATTCAAGGTTCTCTTTTGCTTTGCGTAAGCTTGTTGTATCGGTGGTCGAACCATCTTCGTCAGTTCCCCGGATTCCCAGGGCCCAATGATACGTGGAGCCGTTGATGGCTGCAGCCGCGCTGCCTGTAGGTCCCATAACCATGAAACGACGTGACTCCCCACGAGCTTCGAAAAAGGCTGAAATAGCCCTGATCACTTGAGATTTTCCTGTACCGCCGACTCCGCCCAAATACATTGTAAGAGGCTCGGTCTGAATGCTGCTAGCATGGTCGGCCACAATTCTGAATGCTCTCTCCTGGTCTTCATTTAGGGAAAAGTCGTTTACGATTGTGGTTTTCAGATCCACCAACATTTCGGCTTCCTCCTGATACTTTGGATTAAAGTGTCCACGCGCATCTATAACATCTACCCTATCTACATCTTCTGCACGAATGGTCGGATATCGTCGTGTTTGTCGGCTTTTTTGCTGCTCTGGAGATTGCCTCCTTCTAGCTAACTCCGCATCTCTCGTAGATGTAACCATCTTTTTCCAATAAGCTGGACCCATTTGGCTCGAATAGCATTCCGCTTCAGCAGTTGAGGTCAAGTCTCCTGCAGTGGTCCATCTATTATCTCGTACTACAGTCTCTATAGCTGCCATCTCCCGTCGGTGTTTACTTTCTTTCTTCCCTACAAGATAAAATTCCTCCACTGCAGTGTCATCGTATTCACCACCATCGTCATCATCTGACAAGCAATCATTTGCGTTGAATGATCCATGTGCATGTCCTGAACGTGTCTCTGCCTCGAGATCCTTCAGTTGTTTGAAGAAGTCATCTTTTGCATCATAGCACTCATGGATAACATTGAAATTATCCATCAGTCGTTTACATCTGGGGGGGAAATTATACTGGTCAAATGATTCTTCCCATGACTTGTCATTTCCTTTGAGATCGTTGGAGGTCCGCCAAGGGACAAGCAGTGCGAGCATGGTTGAACAATATATGTCGCGTGCTTCGCTGTCACGTCGTGGTAATGAACCACCTACAAAGTTTGGAACCGTGTTGACCTCTGATATTTGTTTAACCTTTACTAGCAAATCCGGATCAGGAAACCCTGTCTGAAAACGATGCCAGTTCTTCCCGGGTTCCCGATTCCTGGGACATTTCATGGTTGATGACTGGGTGACCCAATCGACGACACTCATATCTTCATATTCTGATGGCCTGAAACGATATTCGTCGACGCACGATAGAGCAGTATATCGGGTCCCATTTTTTCGTATAATTACTTTATCGGGATTGAATGACTCTGCAATGCCATCTTCGACCTCACTGTCTTCTGCTTTTTCATCACATGCAACATTATTTATATCTGAGTTGATGAAGGACACGTAACTCTTCCACCAACATAATTTAAAGTTGTGACTAGTATAATGGTCGGGATTACCAAGTAAGTAAAGGGCAGCCATAGGACTACCTATTTCTAATTTTGATGTTAATGCGTTCGTGATCTGTCTGAGAACGGTTCTTGCACACTCGTGATCGGTGGTAGGCTCAGAAGTTAGTTCTTCAAACTTGCCCTGTACAATATCCTTCATCATATTCATGACGTGATGGGATTTGAGGGCGGGTTTGGTAATATAGTTAGTAACGTAGACAGTAACGGCCTTTATTGCAGTCCCGGACAGCATACATGAAGTATCAGTGTTACATCTCAGCAAGTAAACTGTTACTCTAGTGACGGCGTTAACCATACTCTCAAGTTGCTTCATCTCAATAGAACCTGTTTCAGGATCGACACTAGACTCTTGAACAATTTTGCGAGGAAATCGTGCACGGCAGACTCCATTTTTCCCTTGACACCCCTTGCGTTCATATTTGGATGGTCTATTGGGATCAGATGACTTAACTTCTTTTAAATGACTGTGGACATTCGATTTGGCAACCAGGTCATCCACAGTATCTTCAAACATTTTGTACCATGTCCACCACTTCTGACAAGCATCACAATTTTCATGAGGAGGATCTGAACAGAAGGGTGGAGGCTTACATGGTAATGTTTCTGTTGGGTTGTGGTACAATGGTGCATGGTCAACAGGACTATCGGTAATGCTGTCGTGGATGGGAGATCCGATATGGGTGGATTCCTTTGGAAACTTATGTCTGACGTCATCCAAAGTACCTGAGGCAAAAAACCCTTGATGACACGACTCCAGGTAAGCAAAGAGCTTCTTCTTAAATTCCTCTGCATCCTTACCTAAAAGTTTTTCCCGTATTGATTGAGGAGGTAGTGCTCCTTTAATCCATATTAGTAAGTGTAGATGCAAAGTCAGTCTGCCTTGTTGCTCTACAGTCCCATAATAGGCGGACGTCTCACCGAATACCCCTTCATGATCACTTCCCACACCAAGGACATGTTTAATGAATTGTGTTACCATCTTATGGAAAAATCTAGCTGCAGCTACTGGATTATTGGCAATCAAGCGTTCTCTGTCTGCCTTTGTTTTCATCTCTGCTTGGAATACTGGTTCACTGTCTGCATAATACAAGCACAGGGGATGTTTGAGGTCAGTGGGTGACAAGGTGACAAACCAAGTTGGTGCCCCTTCGTTGGCAATTAGTGACCATATCTCGCTTCGCATGTATTTCTTTCCAGTCAAAGATCCCTTTACGTGTCCTCCCACATGATCCAGGTCATTCAATACCCTCAGACACTGTATCTCCTCTTCTGTCTTAGGTTTGATACCCTCACCTGCTTCTAATCTCTTAGCCATGTCCCCGATTACATTCGGATTCAAACTCATCAACCTTTGGGCTATCTTATCGAAGTCCTTCCTTTTTGTTGTTAAATAGCTACCTGTCGTGCAGTCCTTGATTTGTGAATGGTTGAAAGCCACCAGCGGAAAGTACTGATCTACCTGAAAACGCTTGTCATAGTACATGAGTCGGTGACGGGTCTGACGGGGTTCTCCGAGTTTAGTTTTTTTGACTTCCGCATTTGAAAAGCCACCCAAACCATATGGATACAACCAGGGAAACATTGATGGATATGCCCTAGGATTATCATACATTGATTCGGGTTCTTTACTATGACCGACACCAAGAACCTTCCCCCCTGACTCCATGTGTTGATACGCTTTAAACTTGATCTCATCTAGCGTCAATTGATCATATTCCTCACCTGTCAGCCCATGAACACGAAAAGGACAAGGACCGTCTTCAGTACCGAATTCTGCTGCATCATTGTCATGTACACTCGTTGCCAATGGGTTAACGTGCTCGTCATCGTCAGGTGATGTCCGTTTCCATTCCACTGTGCATGGTACATCACGGTGCTCATAAGTATTCAAGTTTTCGAGTGATATTTCTAGATCTGCATACTCAACATGATTAAGTTTCAGCCACTCGAGAGCTCGGAGTACCTTGTCTCGCCTTACAAGCATAGGTGTACGTTTAAACTGTTCCATGGTTGGCCTAGTTGGTCCAAGAAAGACGTAAGCCAAAACTTCATCCATCTCCTGTTTGCTAGGTGGTAATACACGGTATACCTTGAGTGTAGGATTAGCAAACATCACCGCGTTTGCAGACAACTTTCCACGTCCTTCGGCTACACGAACAACACAGACATTGTGTCTGACCCTAGCAATAAGACGCTGTTCTGCAAAAGTAAGGTCTTTGAGTGCATCTGGTATCTCGCCTACCCATAGGCCATTGCATAAGGCCAACGGTGGTGTCTTCCCCCGTTGCAGGTAATGTATACAGTCTAAACACACATCAGAACAACCTGGAGCCAGTACGGGACCTGGGATATGGCTTACAGGTTCATCTACTGCCTCGCGTTCCTTTCTAGTAGATGCGTCGTTCACTAGTAAATTAATGTCATATTTTTCCGGTGTCCACTGCTCTAAGAGGGTAAAAGGGGTCAACTGCCCACATACAATACATCCCTTTTCTTGACACGCCGAAGGATCTGTTTCTTCCACAAATCCAGTGACAATTTCATGGATCAACTTCTTTGATGCTGGATCAGGAGGGAAATCAGCGTGTGTACCCTCCACCTTGGAATCACCTGATTGTCCGTTGCACTCAAGTGGCACAGTATTCCTATCTCTGGGTTGCATAAATGTGAGAAATGATGGGCATCCTGCTGATACACAGTCATGTTGCATTGCCTTTGATAACAGCTTTTCCAGCTGAGGAACGCCCCGCTCAACGTTATGACACCGGAGGACATTCACGAGTTGTCGGACACCAAGTGTTGGAGCTAGATAATGCAATGGTAACTCACACAACACTGTTCCCGAGGATGCCTCAACAAAGGTATTCCCCTCAGAACACGCGCTGTAGTTGACAAAGTCCATCTCAACTGATTCGGCATATCTGGGGGTCACTTGAGAGAATATATATGGTTCGATATCACTAAAAGTAAGGAGCAATTTCTTTCGTCGGTGTAGCTTCTTAGATGAGCCCATCAGGCGAGGGACGCACGAAGTATGACTGGTCGGAAATACATGCGGATCCTTGGGGATAAGATGCACCACTGTTTTCTTGCATGGTGAAGCCTCCTCTTCACATCTGTGATCCATAAATTTCTGACAGAAATCAGCACGAGTTCTGTCTGACCCACGAGGTATTTCATGAGCTACTAATAATTGTTTCAGTTGCTCATGGTTCAACATAGACACCAGGATGTCTTTAGGAAGATCGCACACTACTGTTCTTGCAACAGGGCCTATATTGTATGACAAAAGGGAAAAATCAACCAATTCTGAGAAAACCATGACAGTAGAAGGATCGTAGACTGGAGCATTATCTTGGCATATATACACACTAGCTTCCGCATAACTTAGCTTACCGTTAGGTACCTTGGGCAAGTTGTACTTGTATTTGGTTTGTGGATAGATTCGCATTTTCGCAGACAACAATCAGAAAGATGCAATGACCAACAATGAACAATATTCAGCAGTGGAACAGTATTCAGCAATAGCAAGCTCTTGAGCAATATTTACGATACCTGTGTCTGGAGGCGACAGGGGGTAAAAAAAAAAATTCACACCCTCACATGACCACTCATGGTTGTCGTGTGATCATGTCTTCAGATTAGTACTAATAGTACTTTCGACCAATTGCCATGAACACGTCACTGTCATGGCCATGCTAATACCAGTACCCACAACACATTGTAACTAAGTTGCTGAACAGGACTCCCACCATAAATTCGTGAATGTTAAACTGTGAGCGACAACTGCACTAGCACCATATATCTCCCATGCACAAGCAGAAGTCGTATGTATAGTCACTCCACATAGAGTCTCCCACCGTTTCACTTTGAATGTCTAGTCAACCGTGCCTTCTTTGCTGCTGAAGTACAGATCATTAGGATTTACGTGCTGTTCTTGGGTGGCAGACTCACGGGTATCTCGAATTGTAGGAAGTTCACCACCCAGACGCTTCGTCATGGATCCAGACAAGGATTCTTGGGTCGAATCTACGGTATCGTCAGCTGAACCGTTAAAAGTGTTTGCTCTTTCATCATCTCGCATTATAGGTTCCGACTGCAACCCTTCGTCTTTGCGCTGCTCCTCAAACATCCTGACCCGTTCACCTTCTAGAGCCAAACCCATTGCTTCCGCTGCTTTCCAATCCCCAAAGACCAGACCATCCGAGTATTCTCCCATATCTGTTACATGTAAACTAGTGATAAGACGGACAGCCCACAAAAACTTACCATATTCACAAGTACTTTCAGATATGTCATATCCCTCGCCTATCCAGCTGAACACACGATGCGTGATGGGCTTAGCCCGCATTTGGTTTGACACTCCCCATGCTGGTCCACCTCGCAGACACCAGTCCAACGATTGCATGACTTGTGTCGGTGTCACCTCGCCCTTGTGCTTGTCAAGCTTGGCTTTGTAAGCCAGACTCTTGTATATGACCAGCAAACGAGCATGATGAACTAGAAGAGGAGCGAATATGGTAAGATATGCTTCGGATCCCCGTAGTACAACCGATCCTTTGGCAAAAGAGTGGTTCCCAAAATACCATTCCATCAGCTTACGCACCCGTGCACGGTTTTTGATCGCAGCTTTTAACGCAACATCGTCGAATGTGTGCATATATTCCCAGCGTACGAGACCGCTGTATAGTTCGAAGTAGATGCCGAGATAGAATAAGCTTAACGCACCATCCCACGTCAGAATATCTGGAAGGTGGGAAGTATCTCGGACTTAGGTACGTGAGTATTTTATTTTAACGGAGACCTCCAAACTTACAAATAGGAGGTTGAATCAGGTCAACTGTCCAAAATGTAATAATTCGAGTGAGCAGCTCGTGGGATGCTGCCCGATGCTCGGTGTTCGTCAGTGTTCGCCTCCCCACGAAATCGTGGAAAATTCCAACAACGGAGTCAACCAGAGTAGTCGATAAGTAGTAATGGCCCCCTTTGCACAGAGTTGGCTCCGGCGTGACAACTGCATGCGGAAGATTTGGTCGCATGATACTGCAATGGATTTTAGACGAAACTTGTTGACAGTCAATGAGCAGGACACCTTACAGAATAGTACCAGGAACGAGTACTAGTCGTTCTATATTCCATCGGTCGTCGTTGACACTATCAATCCGATAATCTTGAGTGTACAAGCTGATATCGGCGAAATCGGAGAACATGCCAGTTTTCGGAGTCGCTATATACCAGATTTTACAGCCAGACTCGACCTGAACGAATGTACCAAAACCGTCCGAATCGACATGCCAAAAGTGAGTAGTGGCTCCGGTGGATGCAATAGCCCAGCGCATGTCAGAGACAGGATATAAGTCACTGGCCAGACAGTACGCCCGTCCTCTTGCACGTCTCCATGCGACAACATCAGTGGAGAAGCGTATCTCCGAAAATGAGTCATGTGTGGCTGGTAGATGGAGGCAGTTGACGGCTTTGGGAGGGACGGCTTCCATCGCCTCGAACATATCCAGTAACGTCCCCTTCTTTGTCTTGTCCTTTCCTGGTATGGTAAAATCTGCACCAGGTCAATGAGTACCGGCAAGATTTATGCTCTCATCACAGTGGCTTACCGTGCAGAGTGGTCGGCTCATCCAACGCATATACTTCTGCTAACTTTTCCCGAGTGAAACATGAGTCAGCATGGGGACGACCAACAACAACGATGCAAGCATATTTTTTAAGTAATGTGCGCAAACTTAGTGTGTCCGCATGGACATAATCTGAATAGGACCACACTTTGATCATATCAACTGCAGTATTGCTATTTGTGAGACAGTCTTCCAGCCCGTCGAACCACTTTTGATCTGATGCGAGCTGGGTGATATAAATTTAGAGTTGAGCCGTTTGAACAATGTTTCACTTACATGAAACGAGGGTTTGTAAAGGTATTCACACTGGCCCCCGACCATCGCAGAGGCTCCAGTAATAGGTAAAATATATTGTCGAGAACTGGTCTTGAGGGGTTTTGATACCTCCAATGAAAGTTTCTTCTTGCCCTCGGTCTCGAAGTCCTTTCACGCCGTCAGTCACCTTCACGATGGTCACATTGATACGCACTGTATCCTCGATAGTGAGATCTATGAGTTCTTTCATTCTTGGGCGACGCTTGATGCGTCCTTTCTTGCCAAGCTTTTCAGGCCGTTCTTTGCCCTCCTGCGGATTGTCATTCGTCGGAGTTGGGGTTGAATATTTAACAACACGGCCGCTCATAGAACTACGCGTGACACGTTTGGACTGCTCGGCATCATCGCCCCATCCTGCATGTAGAAAACAGGTTATATACAAGTTATTATATGATCCCAACTTACCAAGCTGAGTCCTATGTTCCTTTTCTTGAGTACCTTC
>JAGGAW010000217.1:0-11875 GCA_017657375.1 Termitomyces sp. T27 | reverse complement strand
TCTTTGGTTACTTTCTATTTGCCTCCAACATTACAAAATATCAATAAAACAACTGACTTTCCATTTCAGTCTGACATATTCCATGTTTTCCCATCTATTTCTTTTGTTTTCCATTCATAACCCTAGTGCCACATCTGCAGAACAAAGCTACCCACTGCCACTAGTACCAAAACCTAAAACACTATCTCCCAATCTTAGACATCACACTAGTATAAAAACCTGTCATTTAGACCCAATAAGCCATCTAATTTTGCCCTCTCCATCTTGCTGCTAGCATTAGCATTCAGATCTCAAAACCTCTGCATTGGTATCTCGTATTGTGTGCTTAGGCCTCAGTGTTTATCCCATTTTATAGCGTTTATCGACTTTAGTGTATTACCGACTTCAGTGTCTCAGTGGCCTCAGCATTTATCTCTTTCCAGCAACTTATGGGAGCATTAGCTCCATCTCAGCAGGAGTGTTAGTCTCCATTTTCTTAATGTTGGCTACCAACTGTTCTCAGCATCTCTTTCCCCAAGTTCTCCATGGTGGTAGCACCTGCTCCCATTGCCACTTGCTTCCTTCAGCCATGCTAAGCCCTAGACTTACACCAGTGCTTTTGCTTGACTTGCATTAACTTCCTCCTGACCACTGCATCCTACCACCTTTCTTACCACTACTGACCATCAGTAGCATTACTGACATGTGCATATCCATCTTGCCCCCCTTGCTCTCTCTGATCTAGATCCCACCTTATCAAAAACCTCAGCTTCAATCACTTCCATTTGCCCTCACCTGGTGACTGAGAACTCTGCCGCTTGCCTCCCCTCACTAACATATGATTTGTTGGCTGTCCTCCCTCTTTTTTCCTTTTCCTCTTGGTGTTGTGTTCTTTGGTTCCTTTTGGTTCCTTTGCCCCTTTCCGCACCCAGAGTAGGTTGGACGCTATCAGCGTGAATCATGAGTATGTGTTTTAGTAGCTCAGACATGTTAGGGATGTAGATAGATGACAAGGTTTTGACAGGGACAGTGTGGTGAGGGTGGTGAAGGTGTGTATCAATGATGCCATCAAGCATGCAGAGCAGAGGCCTCAGTCAAGCAGTGGTGGAGGAGATGGGGCTTATCTGGAGCAGCAGTGGGATATGTGGTTGGCCCATGGGGCTCAGGGACTGGAGGTATGGGGGGTTGGAGAGAGTGTGGCAGCAATGGGGAGTGTGTTGCAGATGTTGGTAGAGGAGGCAGGAAGGAAAGGTGGAGGGAAGGCAAAGTTGGTGGAGATGATGGCATAGGAGTTCCATAAATTCTTGGATGTGTTTGACAAGCAATGTTCTGAATGCTTGCCCCAGCATCACAAACATGACTTGGGAATGAAGATTGTTGATGGGGCAGAGGTGCCACCCTCAGGCAAGCTGTACTAGTTGGCACCCACTGAACTCTGTGCACTTAGGGAGTTCATCAATGAGAACTTGGCCAAGGATTACATCCAGCTGGTGAGTGTGGTGTGCAGTGCACCAACCTTCTTTTTAAAGAAAAAGGATGGTGCATTGCATTTGATGGTGGACTTCCAAGCATTAAACGCAGTCACCAAGCCAGATGCCTACCTAATTCTGCTGACAAATGAGTTGCTTGATCAACTGAAGGCTGTGAAGGTATTCACTACACTGGATATGCACTGGGGATACTACAATGTTTGGATTCACAAAGAGGACAAGTGGAAGACTTCCTTCCAGATGTGTTATAGACAGTTTGAAGTCCTGGTAATGCAGTTTGGGCTTCAGAATGCATCTGCAGCCTTTCAGAGGATGGTGAATGAGTTGTTTCATGACCTGGTGGATGTTTATGTGGTTTTTTACCTGGATGACATCATTATCTTTTCAGAAGACCCAGCACAGCATGATGCCCATGTCTGAGAAGTTTTGCAATGCCTCCAGGAGGCTGATTTGTTCCTGAAACTGGAAAAGTGCAAGTTCTGGACAATGGAAGTTGATTACCTGGGTTTGAAGATCACTCTGAGCTGCATTGGAATTGATCCTGTAAAGGTCAGCAGTGTCATGGATTGGCCCACTCCACAAAATGTTCAGCATGTTAACCAGTTCTTGGGGTTTTGCAACTTCTACCAATGGTTTGTGGAGGACTATGCAATGATTACATGCCCACTGGAGAGACTGAAGCAAAAGGATTATCTGTGGCAGTGGGGGGAGGAGGAGCAGGGGATGTTTGATGCACTGATGTTGGTGATGCCAAGTATGGAGGCCCCATTCAGGGTGGAGATGGACATGTCAGACTTCATGAGTGGAGCGGTGTTGTTGCAGAAGGCAGAAGATGATGAGTGGAGACCCATGGCTTTCTTTTTGAAGGTGATGCAACCGGCTGAGTTGAATTATGATGTACACAATAAGGAACTGCTGTCAATTGTACAGGTGTCTGAGGTATGGTGACCATACCTAGAGGGAAACCCATTTCCTATGGACATCTTTTCTGACCATCAGAATCTGGAATACTTCATAATGGCCTGCGACTTGAACTGCCAGCAAGCACACAGGAGTTTGTTCCTCAATCATTTTGTGTTTGTAATTCATCCTTGGCCTGGATGGCTCAGTGCAGGCCCAAATGGGTTGTCTTGATGACTGGACCCATGAACTGCCACAGAAGTGCCATGATAGTGTGGGACAGAGGGTGTTGATAGAAGAGAGAGTGAAGATGGTGAAACGTGGGGTGGTAGTGGCATTGGAGAAGTGTGGGGAGTTGGAGGTGGTGAGGAGGTTGGCAGTGGTGCAAGAGGTCATGGCAGATGGGTGCATATTGGAAAGGATCAGGGAGGTGTCTCCAAAGGATCCTAGGCTGGCATCACTGTGGCATTTAGCAGAGGTGCTGGTGCTGGTGTAGTCACAATTGAAGGAGTTTGTCATGGAAGGGGGGCTGGTGTGTGGGCTGGTGTATGTGCCAGAGGACAATGAAGTGAAATGCTTGATCTTGCAGCTGTACTATGACTTGATTCTGGCAGGACACCCAGGATAGACAAACACATTGGTGCTGGTAGCACGGAATTATGCCTGGCCAAGAATGTCTGAGTTCATGAAGGACTATGTGGAGGGGTGCGAGATGTGTCAGAGGATAAAGCCAAGATGACAGAAGCCACACAGACCATTACAACCTCTCAAAATCCTGGATGGCCCATGGCAGCATATTTCCACCGACTATATGGGCCCCCTGCTGATATTGTGAGGCTACAACACCATCCAGGTGGTTTGTGACAAGTCGATGAAGAGGGCACACTTCCTGGCAGCACACTCAACAGATGATGCAGCAGTGATGTGTGATATGTTCATGGAGAGGGTGTGGTGTTTGCATGGTACACCAAAGAAGGTTGTGTCAGATTGGCACCTGCAATTTGTGGTGCAGTATGTAAGGAGGATGTGGGAGAGCCTGGGCATCAAGCCAGCACTGTCAATAGCACATCATTCCTAGACAGATGGCCAGATGGAGAGGATGAACCAGGAACTCAAAGTCTACCTGTGAGCCTTCATTGATTACTATCAGGATGATTGGGTTGACTGGCTGCCCTTTGCTGAGTTCACGTTCAACAATAGGGTGAATTTGTCTATCAGAATGTCACTGTTCTATGTGGAATATGCATACAACTTGACCTTTTCCATCAACCCAGTCAATTCTCAGTCAGTATCAAAGGCAGATGCATGATTGGACTGGATCAGGGAGGTGCAGGGGGAGTTGAAAGGCTGTTGGAGTTGGCAGTGGAGAGGATGAAGTGCTTTTATGATGCATGGGTGGATGAGAGCCCAGATTACATTGTGAGGAACAGGGTGTACCTCGAACATGCAGATCTGCATTTGAACAGCCCAAACTATAAGCTGGACTTTAAATGATTTGGTCCATTCAGGGTTTTGCAGAAGATCTTGTCAACCACTTACCAACAACTATACATAGTAGATATCTGGCTTGCACTGGCGCAACAATCTCTCATTCAATTTTACATCTTTAATATGTTGCTTACTTCAATCTCTTTCAATATAATCTTTTTCTCCGAGTACTTCTGCACTTACATTTCATGTTGACATACTTTTGAACATATTACTTACTCTACCTTGATGGATAGACTGTTTGACAGTCTCTCTTTGGACACTTCATACACGGTGTCTATAGTGATCTACACCATTCTATCTATTGACAACCAAGTGTTTAGTAGAATGTGAATTTTGTTTCAGTAAAGTTGCCTTTCAGCTGTCTGCCTCATTATAGATAATCAAGTCTTTGACTGACCTTTCTGTGTTATATTTAACTTGCAACTTCAAGTATGTACACATTTATTAAATAATCAGATGTAACTGCCACATGGCAAGCGCATGGTGTGGTTAAAAGAACACAAGTTGTCGCTCTCCCTACATCAGGCTAAGTACTTTGTCTGGTCATGTTAAGTCATAACCAAAATCCCAAAAGGAAAAATCAACACAGAGAAGTTTGTATGTTCTCTCAACTAATATACCTCTTGCAATTTGGTTGACCATGAATGCAGTAAAAGAGGATGACCCACATCTTGTTGCAATCCTAGAAGGATATCATCATCAGGCACTCACTAATAATGAGCTGATATTCAACCTCTTGTTGTCCAATTACAATATAAAAATGAGGTGATTTTTGTTTATATACCAGGCCTTTGATGATTGTACTAACTTGAAGGCTGACACTGTCAATGAAGTGCAACAACAGTGAAACATTGCTGTGCAGCACTAGGTTTCACTGGAGGAGCTGTGACACTGAAGACTGTCTCATCACTTGAAGCTACTTAGCTGGTACTCAAGCAAATGGATAATGATCCGTCTTGCCACCAAGGAGTTGCAAACATCCACCATTGAATCGCTATGGCAGAGGGTGTCATCTTGACTAAGAACTTTGTCTGGAATATCATGTGGCTCTACAATGAAGATGGCTTTACAGTACAAGATCCCGGTTCAAAGAAAGTACATTGCATGGCAAAGATTCCTCTTGGTATCCATGAGTGATGGTCTGGGGATGGTCATGACAAGTTATACAAAATAGGTTTCCTCATTTGGGCTGTGGTTGATGATGGTACCGACGACTTAGCTGGATGCTTGGGTTGTTCCCTCTAATAGAATGGGCTACATCATTGGCTACCTTTTCTTATGCTTAGTGAAAAAATACGGAGCTAAGTTCATTACTGAAAGACCCCCTTCAACAATTGCTCATGCTTCAGTATCACACTGACTAGGGATGCCTACCCAATTCACAACTGAATGTGGTTCAGAAACAACTCAGCTCTATGGCCTTATCAATGCCCTCAGGTACTTACTCAATTACCTTTGTTACTATAAATGATGCATGACTTACTTTTAGTACAGAGAAGCATTTCACCCAGAATATAGTTCTGAGGAGCTACCAGCTCATATCTATCTCAAGAGTGTGCACAACATATCTGTCAAACGGTTGTGGCTCAGGTTAAGGCTGGATCGGGGCAACAATGCGGTGATTATCTTTGAAGAAGGTGCCACTAAGTTCAATTACAATGGCTAGGATCCATAGCAACAGTGAGTATACTTACATCTTGTGCGCTGCGGCCATTTCTGACAATGGCTAAGTGAACTCTATCAATGGCTGTGGTCTTGCTTGTTATGCCAGACACTCAAGGAGTTTATGGAGGTTTGCAACACTTACAGGCAAGCATTCTTGTCACCTCTGAGAATGATAATACAATAGTTCCTGGAGACACTGGCAATTTGGCTTCTCATGTTTGGCACAATGCAGGTGATCATCAACAGAGGGCATTCAGTAATCGCTTAGCAATGAGTCCTCCAAAATCCACTGCCCCTTTAGGTCTGAACAGGTTCAAAAACATCAACACAGCAAACAAGATTCAAGCTGAATGAAGCACCAAGAAAGCTGAAGCAAATTTGCTTGATAACAAACAAGGAATAAAATTGTAAGCAGCCTATGGTCAATTTCAGGAATACAGGGACAAAAAATGACTCCAGTGCATGTAACACAATGTTTTTGCCTTGTGCATAACTCAATCGATAAACAGGTTGGTCAAATCTATATATCAGGTGTCTTTGAAGGACACCTCGTAGTCAAATCTGCTCTGGATATGCTTCTGGAGAGAGTCAGGAATGAATTCAAACAGCTCTATTCTGAGGCTGTCCAACTCTTTTGGTGGCTATAACTTGAAATATCTGACTTGATAACAAACACCAACAATAGACTTGTTCTAGGGTGTACATCAAACTTCTTGCTCACGAGACAAATTTGAAATTTACATCAATTGAGTATTTTGATTGCAAAAAAAACAGTTCAAGACTTGTTTGATGAGTTTGAGAAGCATTGTCTTGCAAGTATCTTTCTGCTCCTGCCAAGATCACAGCCCTCTCTCCAGAATTGAGACCAGTATGGTCAAGGGAAATGCATGCTCAATGAATACATCGACTCCTTCTGAGTGCTAGTTGAGCAGGCCAGGTATTCCAATGGTTTTCAACTCTGTCTCATGTTCTGGGACAGTCTCCACCCTGCCCTCATTGACTGAATTGACAGCTTGGCTGAAGATAGACCCAGCAATGATCATATAGACTCCTGGTTCAAGGTAGCTCAAGAACAGTGGCAGCTCATGGAGTTGAAACATGACTTGCATTGTCTTCAGTCCTGTCTGATAGCACCACTCCACTCTATTCTTCCAGCTACATCCTCAACCGACTCACCTTCCCATGCATTCTCATCAGCTCCTCCCACCCCTGCTCCTGCCTTTTGTCCCTTGCCTGCCAGCATATCCATGGATATTGATGCCTCACAACAGCAATTGTCCACTCCATTGCTCTGTTGTCAATGTGGGAAGCCTGGCCACTTTGCATGCTACTGTCCACAGGGCCTAGAGGTTTGTTACCTGTCACCAGTGGAACAGGAAGAAGTTCTCTTGCAGCTGCTGGTGGCAAAGGATGTGGAAGGAACTCCCTCACTGGCTACAGTGTCAGCAGAGTCTGCCTTGCTGGAAGCAGCAAATTCTGCTGTTCCCCTTCCTGAGACTGAAGAGGATTTTTAGTCAGGCAATGGATGAGTTGTATGCCTCCACTGCTTGGTGCTAATTGGTTTGCATCTTTGTCCGTAGAATCTGCCAATACATTGCCACTTGTTGATGATTTTACATCTGAAATTGAGACTGACAACATCAACATACAAAGTACCTCACCAGCCAAAGACTCCTCCCTCCATGTCACATTGCCATGTCCCTGCCTGGGAACATCATCTCCCTTGTTGGTATGTTGTGGCTTCCATGCCATCCCCTAACTCCCTGCATCTGGATGTGGAAGTTGAGATGATGAACACACAACAGACATGCAGCATCTCTGCCTTACTTGACAGCAGAGCCACTGGGCTGTTCATTGATGTGATGTACATGGAGCCACACTTCCTCACTACTCAACCCCGCACCCATCCCATTTCTGTGTACAACATTGACAGCACTTGCAATGAAGCTGGTTCCATCCATTCAGTTGTAGACCTTGTTTTCTGCTATCACAATCATGCAGAGCATGCCATCTTTGCTGTCATGAGTCTGGAAAAGCAAGATATGATCCTTGGGTTCACTTGGCTTCATAAACACAACTCAGAGATTGACTGGGCTAAGGGTGAGATGTGTATGAGTTGGTGTCTCCGGCACTGTTCTACTTGTGCAAAGAAGGCACAGGAGGAATGGAGAGCCAAGGTTCAGAAAAGCACTGCCATTTGTGCTTGTCACATTGGGCACCTTCCCTTCTCTGACATCAACCTATTGAATCCTCCTCCCCTGGTGTTCCCTCATAGAGAGGCCCTCTACAAGGATGCTTGGGGTATGGAATGTGAACTCCGGTGGAAAGATGGGAGAGAAGGCAAGTTCACCAGCACTCCTGACTCAGAGTCTCCAGATAAGGCTATCGAGGTAGGTGACCAGATCTATGCTACCACAATGCAACCCCCTCCCATGGAAGCTGAGATTAGGGCCAGTCAAACTACATCTCAATGGCTGGCCCAAGCATTTGCAGCCAACTCTCAGCCCAAGTCATTTGGTAGCATGGTTCCTAGTCACTTGCAGAACTTTGAGGACATAGTCTAAAAGACTTCCTTTGACTTGCTACCTGAGTGCAAGCAATGGGATCATACAATTGAACTTCTTCCCAATTCTGAGCCCTCTAGCTGCAAGGTATATCCACTAGCTCTCCATGAGCAGGATGAGCTAGATGTGTTCTTACAGGAGAAACTTAATTTGGGTTAAATCCATCTTTTGAAGTCACTGATGGCCTCCTCAATCTTCTTCATCAAGAAGAAGGATGGGTCCCTACATCTGGTTCAAGATTATCATGTCCTGAATGCAATGATGGTTAAGGATAGCTACTCCCTGCCACTCATCTCTGAACTTGTCAACAATTTATGAGGTGCATGCTACTTCACCAAGGTGGATGTCCATCAGGGCTACAACAATGTGCGCATCAAGGAAGGAGACAAGTGGAAGGCAGCATTCCAAACCAATCATGAACTCTTTGAACCTCTGGTAATGTTCTTTGGCCTAATTAACAGCCCTGCAACCTTTGAGACAATGATGAATGACATCTTCCATGATTTGATTGTAGAAGGAGTCATCTGCATATATCTTGATGATATCCTCATTTGCACCATGACACTTGAGGAGCATTGACAGATTATGTGCATCATCCTGGAATCCCTCTGCCAACACCAACTCTATCTCAAGCCAGAGAAGTGTGAGTTTGAACAGACCAAGGTCAAGTACCTTGGACTGATCATCTCACATGGAATGGCCAAGATGGACACAGTAAAGGTGGCAAGTATGGCAGAGTGGCCAGCACCAAAGAACAAGAAGAAAGTGCAGGCCTTCTTAGGCTTCATGAACTTCTATCAGAGGTTCATCCAAGACTTCTCTCATCATGCATGTCCACTCTTTGACCTTACAGTCAAGGATAGTGTGTGGCAATGGGAAGTGCCACAGCAAGATGCCTTTGATGCCCTCAAATTAGCCATCACCTCCAAGCCAGTCCTCCTCTTTCCAGATGATGACTCCCCATTCTGCATTGAAGCTGATAGCTCTGACTTTGCTACAGGAGCAGTCCTTTCTCAGCAGTCAAAGAAGGATAGTAGGTGGCATCCTGTAGCTTTCTACTCCAAGAGCCTGAATGTGGTAGAATGGAACTATGAGATCCACAACAAGGAGATGCTTATCATCATCCATTTCTTTGAGGAATGGTGGCACTTCCTTGAGGGTGCAAGGCACAAATTCAAAGTTTGGACCAACTACAAGAACCTTAAGTATTTCTGTATGGCAAAGAAGCTCAATGGTCCTTGTACTTGGCTAACTTTGACTTCTTGCTGCACCACAAGTAGGAATGGAGCATGGGCAAACCAGATGCATTGTCTTGATGAGCAGACCATGGAACTGGAGCAGGCAATAACGACAACATTGAGCTCTTTGCCATTTGTGCTCTGAAAGGCATGGCTATCCAAGAGGATAAGGTGAACATCCTCAAGGATATATGGCAGAGAAACTGACAGGGCATATAGGAGGATGTAGTGGCTCAGGCAGCTTGTATGCTATAGGCCAACCAGTGCAAAGGGGTAAAATTAGTACATACCAATGAATGGGCCTATGAAGAAGAACTCCTGACCTTCTGTGGGCGCATTTATATTCCCAATATCCCTGAGCTGCAATGGTGAATTGTTGAGCAACACCATGACTCTCATATTGCAGGTCATCCTAGTAGGTGGAAAACCTTGAAGCTGGTCTCTCACAACTACTGGTGGCCTCAGATGTCATGGTATGTAGGCTCCCACACTAGCACCTGTGACCTCTGCCTATGAACAAAGCCCTGGCACCAACTCCCTATGAGTCAGCTTCACCCTCTTCCCATCCCAGCTGAAAGGTGGAGTGTTGCCTCAGTAGACTTCATTGTCAAGCTTCCAGATGTGCATGGATATGATGCCATCATGGTCATCATGGACCTCTATGGTAAGCAGGCACACTTCATTCCCACTCACACCATGTGCTCTGCAGTGGGGGCTGCAAATCTCTATCATAAGAACATCTAGAAGCTACATGGTCTATTAGACATGTACATCTCAGACTGTGGGCCACAATTCATCACAGAATTCACCTGTGAACTGTATCACCTCCTCAATGTGAAGCTACACACTTCTACAGCATACCACCTCCAGTCTAACGGTCAAGCTGAATGGGTCAATCAGGAGCTGGAGCAGTACCTACACCTGTTCTGCAATGAGCAACAAGATGACTGGAATGAGCTGTTGCCAGATGTGGAGTTCCAGTACAACAACCATGTTCATGCTTCAACACAGTTTTCACCCTTCTTTCTTGATATTGGCTGGCACCCACACATGGGCTTTGAGCCCTGTGCATGCCCTTTGGACAACCAGGTGGTGAATGAGTTTGTGGATAGGATGAAGATGGCAAAGGCCACTTTATCTGCTTTAGCTAAGACAAAGGATGACATGGCACATTACTACAATTGTGGCCACACCCCAGCACCAAAGTACCAGCCTGTTAACCATGTCTACCTCAACACTTCTGACATTACCATGATGCAGCCATCACAGAAGCTGTTGCATTGTCATCTTGGGCCATTTGTAGTGAGCCACAGCCTTCAGAGATTGCCCTTACAGTGGGGGAGATAGAAGAATTCACTCATGGATGTGTTTGTGCTTAGTTCATGCACATGCATGAGAATGGTGAGATTGGGGTCAGGAGTGGGAAGAGTGCATATGATGTAGATGCAGGCTTCTCTGCATCTGCACCTCCCTCTCCCTCTTTATTGCACCACTCTCCTCCATCCACTATGCATGAACACAAACCTAAAATCAAACAGCACAGATAGATAGTGGCAATGGTTAAACACATGGATTGATACAATGGTTGTGGCCTTGACACCATTCTGTAATTTGTCCTTGAGTCAAGAAAGTCAAGGAGTAAATACATACAGAAATGTGTCATCACAATCCAATCACAGTTGTGATCTGATAAGAATGATCAGAATGAAGGAGGCTCAGAAAAGTGGGATTTGACAGAAATATGTACATGTACAGAGAACCTATGATGTATCCTAGGTGACCCTCCCCATGATCTTCTGCTCACAAAGAAACAACAACAACTTGTACAATGTAAATGCATTGGGGGATATATAATGCATTGCAGCATTTCTCATATGACATCCTCATTAGCCCTAAGTACACATGTGTGTGCTAGAACAAGTTGAGCTCTTTGATCACTGCTGTGGAAGCTGTAGGCATGTATGAGTCTATCATTGTAATGCAGCACAAGATATATGTCAAGTTTCTGGAAATCAATATCAGTAGAATACCATTGGATAACAAGAGGTTTGAGTGAGTCAATTGTTATGCCATTTGCTGGTGATTCATAGAATCCATCTGTTGTAATGGTGTGCCCTCCTCTAAGGCAATGTACATAGTGTTTGTTTATATTTAGCATTACCTTCCAGCACTGCCCTCAAAAGTAGTATTATTATATAATAGTGTAAGGGCAACCTCTAGGGGGCTGTGGCTCAGTCACACAGCTAGCAGAGGAAGATCCAAACTATATTCAGTACTGTACAGTGTCTACAGGCATAACTACTTACCTAGCACAGAGGGAGATCCAAAGAGAACAAGTCTGGGGAACTCCCAATGCTAGGTGTGGATGCTTCTAGGGCCCTAGAAGCATGGGAAGAAACTGTATAGCACACATAAGCCATAGGAAACACTCAAAGGGGAAAACTCCAGAAATGATAAGTCCAGTGATGGCAGTGATCCTTCTGTGATGGGAGTGATGGAACTTGGAACCCTGCTACCAAAGGAACCAGAGCAGCTCAGAGGGTGCGAG
>JAGGAW010000216.1:0-11922 GCA_017657375.1 Termitomyces sp. T27 | reverse complement strand
TATACGGACATATGGGGAATTTTTGCTGAGGCAGGAACAAATGAACTGCCCGTACTGATCCATGTAGCATGTGTATCTATGTCCAAGTAATACTGGTCTACTTCAAGTGAGTAAATATATATTACTTTGAACCTTGTCCCCACCCGAAAGTACACGAACGTCTTGTGAATGGCATCTAAAGGATGCGTCATGTTATATGATTCACATCACTTTTATTTTTCCAATGATGGTCACTGAATACACACAGAGTCCGACATTGAATGGAAATACTTGGTTCTATCCAGCCCGTCAGCCATACGTTGGTGCTAGCCTCCGAAAGGTTCACTGACGATGACAGGAATACTAGAAACTGTCTGATAGGTTCCTCCCTAACTCGGCCAATTTTCGTGCAGAAACCTCCTTATATCTGTATTTCTGAACCTCATGATCATGAAGGCGCTGAATGGATCCAATACCGAACATGATTGAGCCCAATCGTTGGAATTAGATAAGCAAGTACGGCTTTGAGCATGTTTACTCCTAGGTAACCCTTTAGACATCATTGATTTTCTCGGTTAACCTCTTTATAGCTACTTTCCAACACAGCTACGAACTAGGTCAAGTTCATGAAATCTCATACCCGACCGTCATTCTAATTTCTCGCACCACCCCGCCATTTCTATTTGCTTCGTATAGCCCTAGCGCCAATCCCTGCGTCAAGAAATTGTGCTGTGCGGTGAATATCTGTACTACAATATCAGAACACCCTCTCTGTACTATCGAGACTCGCGTCTCGTTCAAATCCGATTTATACTTTTTCTCCCATAGCTTTACGCTCAACATTACGTATTAAATGTCAAATTTATCCCATAGTCTCGTATGATATAACAGTTACAGCAGTAGGGCATAGAAAGATTATTGATTACTGGAGAATCTTCGCTGAATATCTGCCCATACCCCTCAACAAATCCTTAGGTAAAGGCCGTGATGATAATGATCTCGAGCGTCATCTAGGGTAAGTACTCATACCCAGTACTACTTAACCATTGTCAATTGGATTATGGCATACACGGAATGATGAAGAATACGAGGAAGATAATGATTGTCGATGCTCGGGTGTGATCATACGCTTGGATGCTGCTTTACGACTACGTGCCCTACGTCAAATGTAGTGGCTTTTTCTGCTAACGAATATAACTTGGTTCTCACCTCAATTGATTCTATCGTCTGCATTGTGCCGTGAGATGACTCAGTAAGTCATCATGCCAGGCATCAAGAGCAAACTAATGTTCGATTCAGCTGTGGATACGGTTCGTTTCCGCACCTTGGATTTTCACGATCCACTCCAACGCTAAGTGAGCGCTGATCAAAAAATGGAGATCCACCACCCCCATCCAAGTTACTCGAAATCATTCTAATCCATGAGCTTTTAAATTCGTACATGAAAGGATCCAAAGACTGGGATCGTGAGTGAGTGTTTTTAGTGATATCCTGTATTTTGGTGCTACACAACCCACTTCAATCGACTGGTACTTTTTGTATTATGCGTGTCAACATCGGTACTATTACCAAGAACTCAACACAATGGGGAACCAAGCGTAATGTTTTTCATTGATGTTCTGTACCCATTCCAGGTCTGACCAATCACTTTGCCAGTGTTCTAGTTTCATACCACGAGCCCCCACGCTTCGGGAGAGGATGCATGTGATCCTAGCGAGTATCTATTACCTGATATGATTGCATATTTTCCGGATTTAATAAATTACCCTCAATCCGAACGTTATGGAGTCGAGGAGAAGAGGAGGTAATAACAATGAATTGTACATGTGTTCTGGATGAAAACATAATTTCCCATTTCTTTCCATTGGGTAATTGAACTACTTCATACGAAACATAGCAACTTGGTCTTTCAAGTTCCAATTTACATATCTATGGCACTGCTACTCTGACACAAGCCGAGCGCCATAACAAGACCAGTCTTTCGCAACAGCGCTCACAAGCACAAGTTCAAGTCGATGGTCACAGCCCATCATCTACCGTCCTGTATATATTCTGGCTGCGCTATTCTGATGCAACTTTATATCGTATTGAATTGATCCTTCCCGCTTGCTTGCTGCTTAATTTCCCTGATCTTTACGATGAAATATCCGACAATCGCCCAATCTGGCTGGCCATCACGCTGAGTTCCGTGTGAAGAAGTCATAACCTTAGCGCAAGGGAAAAGTCCGTCTAATACTTGGGCAAGTACAAAAGCATTTCGAGCTTGATCGTGCTCAGAAACACTGAAAATATGTTTCAAGTTTCCCCTGACCCGCAATTCTTTTAGACCATGCGACGATACTGGCGTCCCCATTCTGCGTGACAGGTCTATGTTGAGACTGACCTCGAGGAATACCAGTTTGGGGCATCCTTGAGCTATGGCTTGGAGGTCGCTCAGAGCCAATGCACCCTGGGTTGTGGTAGCACTCAATAGTCGAAGCTCCTCGATAGCTGCAAACTTTGCAGCAAAATTGGAAATATGAGTATGAGAAATCTGACCCCAGCCTTTAACAACAAGGCGCCGCAAGGGGAATTCAAACAGTGACAGATCCACCCAGTCACCGCAGACAACATATGGTCGCTGGATAGAGAAAGACTGGAGACTATAACCCCATTTTGTCCCAATCTTTGTTAAGATGATCGGCCATGATGCTTCATCTTGATCCTCCTCGCCAGAATGATTGGTAGTACCAATGTGTATGTCTTGAATATTTATGGAGCCAACGATGTTAATGAGGAAGGATGAGAGAGAAAGAGGGCCGCTTATAAACAGGGATTTCAGTTGATTAAATCGGGGGTGGGTCAGAGGACTGAGAATAGGTTCCGACTTATTGAGCCTTTCTACAACGATTTTAAAGGTCTCAAGTTGAGGAAGAGTACCAATCTCCCAGAGCAGCTGAGTACTCGTCACTGGGCCTGTTACTATACAGGACTTCAGATAAACAAAGCGATTCTGTAATGACGTGCTCCAAACTATGCAATGGAGATGGCTGATCCCTTCAAGGATCAGATGTCGTAGACGAGGAGCGTTGAGGTTTAGCATGAGCATGAATGACTTGATGATAGCGCCTGGGTAATACTCCAGATTCTTAATTTTCACACTCTCTAGAGCAAGTGATACAAGCATTGCTGCTTGAGAAAGTGATGGTATGTCTGGCATGGCCATACAGATGTAAAGATGTCGCATGTTCGGGAGGAGAGGAGATTTGCGGAGTTGAGTAAGTTGGAGATAGGCATAGAAAGTCGTCGAAGGTTCGCATAAAACGTATTTCTTGACTCTACATCCATAGGAATCGATAAGCTCCCAGTGATCATCGGAAACATCACAGGGGATGATCTTCAGTCAATGCTCATGAGAGTCTTGCACAGATATCATTGAGTAGAAACTGACATAAACGTCATTTATCCATTCTAACGATGGTAAGAGCTTCAGCAGTGGGAGTATACTTGTCATCGATCGCCACAGCGAATCGAGCGCTGGATTGAGAAACGCTCTGCACACTAGTGCAGCGTGATAAAGATGAACCTTTGCCGTTGCATCATCATCATCGTCGAGGCAGTCAAAGATATCTTTCACGATATCGTAGTGGAGCATTAATATTGGGCATGGCTCTGTCAACTCGCGACCACTATCCATCGCAACCGTGTCTGTAGCAGGCATGGAAAAATGTATTACAATTTACAAGTCAAATACAACAACACTCAGCTTTTCGATGCAGCTGTATTTGGAGGAAGAGATCTGAGAGAGGACAAGACGATAGCTATCGATGCCTGATCCCCGTGGTGATATTTTCACAGCATCGTGACCTGTGACAACTTCTTTCAGCTGACATGTTCTACAAAGCGGTGTAAGCGCTATGCAGATGACGAAAAAGCAGATTTAGGTAAGGTTCTTCAGCTTCTAGAAAGTGAATGCGGAACAAAATACTTACGTACTTATGTCGTACGGACGAACCTGTCTCCGGACCGGCGAGTGCTCGGTGCCCGTTCCGAGCCTGTTCCTCAGCTTTTGTACTCTCGTCGACCAAGTCTACATTTCACTTGCTCATCGTCTGATTATCCAACAGTTACGATTCTGCTCGAACCGCTGTAAAGTTGGCGGTGTACTATATCTCAATCAATCTCGGTGGGCATAGTAAGGTGCTCGAAGTCGAGGCCAAGGACTCGGAATATCTCAGGATTGTCTTTTTTCATCTTCTTCTTATCCACCTAATCCTTTCAACGTGACAATCAGTATCTACAATGCAGCTATGAATCGGTGGATTCTAGACGAATACATTGTGACCTCTGAACGAAACTTTGCTCAAGTGCTCGAGTATGTTGCGGCTGTACAACAAGACGTCGGTGCGTCCCATCCCCTTGCCTCACCATCTAATCCTATTCAACTGATTTGAGACACGAATTGATCCATCCCTCCGCATCTGAAATCAACTCCCCAATCTCAGAGTCACCGATTATTTGCTGTATTGTGGTGTGTTACCAGAATAGACATTTATTTTTTCCATCCACCCTCTGAAAGTTCCCCATGACAGGTGCCCTTCTCCAATCCACAAAGTCTCAATCCCTACATACACGAACAATTCCTTCCTCAGCCATGCACCACCATACCGACGGTAACTACGATGGGAGGGAACCAACAATGATCCCAGTCCAACTGGACACGGCTTGTTTATCAGACCAACACAAGCCAAGTCTAGGTTCAACGTCGGGGCCTGCGATACTATGACTCTAGGTATCACTTGTCATTGCTGCATGTAAGGTACCTAGATCATTTCGGTATTTTTTCTCGAGATCAAGCGTGGTAAACAACTCATATGGTAGATGGACCCTAGTCGATTCAAACCACACTTAAAACCACGCTTCTTTGTGTCGGTTCTTTGGCACCATACTACACTCAGGCTGTAGTTCTATAGCCACATGAAACACGAGACATTACAGTATAAGTTCTTTCGCTGTTATATACTGAATCACCCCAAGGGGACTTACCTTTCTGGCATCGTACTTTCGATCCGTACTACTGTCAAGCTAGTTGACCCAAGGTCTCATGAGATATTCCTGCGCTGAGTCGTGAATTATCAGTACTTCTTCGAGTTTCTTCGATCGACCCTCACCTTTTGAATCCAGTTTGTCAAGACATGCCGGTACTTGTTAACTTTATCAGTTGCTAATATACCCATTGAACCTGTTTGTCATCTTTTTCACATGTCTGGGCACATTGTAAGTCTAGGGCGGCCATGACTCCGGGCCACAGACCTCGAGTGGGGTTCATATTTCCTTGTGCATACCCGACCTGAAAATTCTCAATTATTGCCAGCTACCCGACTGTTGACACTTTGAAATTAGGACAAAATGCGCTATAAGTAGTCTAAGGAAAAGTCGTGAAGCCAAATGTGTCCGTGGTAAAGACGAGACATACCGGTTACTGGCAGCGCGGAGGATTTTAACGGAAATCAAGTCCTCACCTTCACAGTGGAAATTTTTCCAAGGTACCAGTTGACTATAGGCGTCTAAATAAAGACCCTTATCATATAATGAGGAAATGCACTGCTATGCCGGGCTATGCCACAGAAGGCACATGATATCCATCGATCATCAGATCTTTGGATCTTTACGAGGTCGAATAACTACATATAACAATCGCGTGCTCGGAGTCTCGGCCTCCAGCATGACTCAGAATTCATGGGTCCTTGGGTGATGGACATGGCGTGCCGTTGAAGTCTGTTTTGATGACACTACACCTGAAAATCTGGATTTTGGGCACTGCATGAATAATTACGCTATATCTCCTGCGCTTATATTGAGTGTAAGACTAGCATCTTCACATTGGAATTTTCATTTCACTGCAACATCCTGTCAGTGATTCTGAAAAAGGAAAGTAACTACCCTCGTCCACGCGTGTGTAAACATTCGACCACTGTACAGCTCCCTTGTTTCCGGCCATTCTCCTCGGGTACACAGGCACCAGAAGACATCTGGTAGACAATTCTACTATAGCTATGCTTATACCAAGTAAACCAACGTACTCACGGGACTTTCTTCAACCCGCACAAATCCTACATCAGTATCACGATTCACAACTTAGTGAACGTACACTAGATTGTTCACACCTACTGACTAAACCTTGCGGTTGAATCTCACGAGTTCGTGATGTATTTCACGCTCCACAAAAGCTCTACCAGCTAGATATGAATATGTTCACTGCTTTACTCACTGCCCTCCACCCTGTTCTGCTGTTTCAGGATACCTCTCCACTCGAAGGAATGGGGACCGAGCTTGTGACGGTTATCGTGGTCCACCTTACATTTCCATGTAAGTCTACCAAAGCTCTGGAAAGTTAGAGAGAGCATTGAAAACTCGTTGGAAGCCTGAGAATCGAGATGAGCGACCAAGACATCATACGGTCAAGATACTGTTCGATCAGTATCATGATTATAATTTTTTTTTTTTACAATTAATCATTAATCATGGAAAATCATCAGAAGACATACCGATACTACAAGCCCATCAAGGACACTACCTTCCACGGTGTCAGTGTAGAAATAACCGACAGTGCGCCACCATCATGCGGGGGATCTCAGCAGGATTTGACGGTCATGGAATGGTGATGAACAGTCTCACGAAAATAAACTGGATATCACAAGCTATGCAACTCTGTTTCTACTCTGTTTCTAACTCATCATGACGCCCCAGGAAAGACTTATCATCCAATCTACTGGAAGCCTTCTTCTCCGAGAATCCGTCATAGAATTCCCCGTATACTTCCTTCTCTTCTGTATGTCAATCTTCATAAGTTTGTGCCTACACCATTGAACAATTCGGTAGGGATATGGGCACCAGTGTCCGTCATGATCATATACTCTTCCATTAAGTACGTCGTCACCGACTCATCCGGCAGCAATACTTATCGACCGTCTCATGTAATTGTTTAACAGGAGGCACGGGCAAAATCCTCTGTCTGTATCACAATCAATTGTTGTCACCTTCAGCTTTCTCGCAAATGTCGCGTTTCTCGTAGTATTTCTGGTACAACAAGTGCTTTACTACAATTTCCTCAAGTTTCAAGACGGCGCCACACCTATAGTGGAACAAGCCAACTCTGCTAACCATGGAAGCGCCATTCTCGAGATATCGTCGATGTGGCTGCAATACTTACCTGTAAGGTCATTCGTCATGTGCAGCCCTGGTATTTATTCTGATCATAAACTCTTTGTATAGCCCGTATTCAATGATGGATTCATCATTTGGCGTGCATGGGTTCTTTTCCAAAGGAGGCGTTGGAGCCTTTATCTTTCAATGATTTTATTCATGTCTACATTTGTTGTGTGTTTCCTTCCCATTGTTCTACTTAGTTAACATAATGCCTTTTACAGTTCTCACTGTTTTCTACGTATCCTATGATTCATATGTGCCCCGGGCACTAGCGGCCATACTTGATGCCGGAGCTGTAGAAATCTGGCTAAACTTTGCAGTTTATGCTATGTCATTTATTACAAACTTTACTGCAACATCCTTTATCGGCTGGACTCTATGGTGAATCATACATATTTTCTGTGTTTTCGAGGTCACTCCAAATAATTCTCGTAGGATGTACAGGAGATGCGCCAGACTTGCCTGGGAAAATATAGATGGCAAACATCAACAACCATTCAAGTCCTGGCGCATTCTCCTCCCTCTCGTAGACTCAGGTGCAGTTTATGCTCTTCTGCAGGTGTGTTTTTGCACCACATACATTTATTTCCAATTTCTAAAACTTCATCTTGGTCCAAAGCTGGTCGCTATGGTGATGATACCAACAGAACCCTCCACTGGAGTGGGACTATGGGCCGGGAGTGTATTTTTCGCGCTCTATACTTCTATCTCGGTGAGATTGATTTGTTGCACGGACTCTTCATATATTGAAATGTGCTCCAGTTTGCTTATCCAGCGATCACCATTTTTTTTGGTTCGCGGTCCTTCTCAGCAGCCTCCATTCACGACACAATTTTCGCTTTGCACGAGTCAGCATTGCAGGAAGCCTGAGCGTGTCACGAGACTGAACACTTTGTACTTATGATCTGTCAAGTCCCTTCGCCCCTCGTGACGAAGCATAGCTATTGTTTGTTGGGGGTAAACGCAACATGGTATGCGAATAGTGTTGGATGGGTATCATATGCCGTTGTAGAGCAACCAAGAATCATGTCAATTTAAATGCTTTCAAACTCAGTCCTTGCGGCGTGAGAATATAGTTAATCTAGCTTTTCCTGTATTCAAGAACTGTCCATAGAGCTTATCTACCCTGCTTCATGTTCAAAAGGTTGGATGTACTATGTTGGACATCAGTAGGATGGACCTCAGTACTAGTGACTCACAAAGCGAATCTGGACGCCGCTATGAGTTGAGTCTACTTGATGTATCACGTTGGACATCCATAGGATGGAGCTCAATTCTGACCTACGCCACCATAAGCATACGTGCAGTTGTTGCGAAAATGCCCGACCCGCCACATACAAGTGGAGTCTCTAGCAATAGTCGATAGTGATGGGTCATGATCATAGGCTTAACCATTCGAAACAACCCTCCCAGTCAAGTTCTGAGAGCACCCTGCGACAGCGAGCATTGTGGGTGGGCTTCGCAGCAACCGGACGGTAACGCACTATATCGGCTTGATATTATCCTGTGTCAAGAGTGCATATACAGCGAGTCCTGTACTGTGCTAGATTCTGTGTCATTGCTGCATGGACAACTCCGCCGTCAGCCTCGTATTCATATCCGCTTATGAGACGTTTCGAAGGGGATTGGATCGGAACCTCGCGATCGGGTGGCAGAATATTGCATCGAGCAGAACTTCAAATGGGTCTGAGTCTTGAGTGTTGCGTATTTAGCATTACAACTGGATCCGCACCCAGTCAGATGTAGTCGGCACGGAATGAACTGTGGCCCCGAGATAAAGACCCTCGAAGTAAGGGTTCACATAAGCGAGGACGTGTTGGAGTGGACAAAGACTGTGTTATTGACAAGATACATGTACAACACTACCAGAATTCTCCGTAGCCTAAACACTGGGAAGAGGAACTCGAGTCAGCCTTGAGGCGAAGAATCCTTAGATTCGGTTGAAATCAACTTTGGAATCACTGCCAAACAAAGAAAAATCTCGGATGAGGAGTACTTACCATTCACCTACAGGGAGCTCAAAGAATGTATCGACGTAGATGTACTGATATAAGGAAGTGATAGCCATGGTTCATGGAGGAAGAACTTGGAGAAGAACGACAAGAAATCTTCCGGCGTCGTCTGTCACCATCACGCTGGTCAGTCACTAAATTCATCCCGCCACGGTCACGAGATCGCACCCAAACCGGATCGGTCCGAAACTTGTCCACCGACAACGCGTGCTTGCACAAAGCAGCCAGCTTCAGTTAAAGACAATTGCAAGTATGGACTGTTCTACGATTTCCGTGGTCTGGCAGTTCTACCGACATCCTTGAAATCCTCGTGGCCAACAAGTGGCTCTGCTTTTATGTAAACATACGTCATCGCCGTTATTCTCATCCCACGACCGTGGCACAACGGTCTTTTTTCACTTTCTCTTCTCAAATCTCCTCCTCTCATCTGCAAGTACGATGCCCGTCAAACTATCTGGAAGCTGCCACTGTGGCGCCGTTAAATTCACCGTCGAATCCAGTACAGCCGTGCCCTACCAGGTAATCTCATGTTGCCCGAGTCTCCGTTCCAGTTGCTCATCATCTGATCGTCACACAGCTATGCCTCTGCTCAATCTGCCGCAAGGTCGGCGGCGTAGGAGGCTCTATCAACCTGGGTGGGCATAGTAACACACTCAAAGTAGAGGGAAAGGAGCATCTCAGGTCTGTCTTTTTCGTCATCTTTCATCCTTCTCGTCGTTCTTACCCACCTATCTAATCTTCTTCACATAAATTCAGGGTCTACAAGGCAGTAATGAACCGTGGGACGCCAGACGAATACATCGCAACATCCGAACGCAACTTTTGTTCGAAATGCTCGAGCATGTTGTGGTTGTACGACGAGACGTGGTAAGTCTCATCTTCCCTCATCTTCCTATCTAATTCTAAGCTTTTTGTGCTCCAGGCCCGAGCTAATACACCCCTTCGCATCCGCGATCGACTCCCCCGATCTCAAAGCCCCCGAAAAACTTGTTCGTCCCTTCTTTTCGCTCTAAATCACCCTGCCTAACATCTATCTTTTGTTATACCAACAGACTGTAATCAAGCTAAACTCGAAACCCGAATATGTTCGCCTTCCAGAAGGTCCGAAAGAAGTGTACGAGGATTACGGCAATTATTCGCTGGAGAAGTGGCATAAGAGGCATCATGAGTATGTTGAGTAGATCGACAGATTGGCAGGCGTCGATTACAATTTTTAATGGCAATATGGATGAATGATCATTGTACGAGTTTTGGTATTGAGAATCTACATGTGGTTTTTCATTTATCCTCACTTTGCATCGCCTCGCTGAGTACAGGTGCTCGCCAGAAACGTTGCGACTTCCAAACGAAACTTCTCCGATGCAAACGCTCGAGTATGCTGTGGTTGTGGATGTGGTGCGTCCCCTTCCCTGCCTCCCCATCTAATTCTATTCTGAACTTCTATGCTCCAGGCCTGAACTCATCCATCCCTTTGCATCTGCTCAAGGTTCAATTATAGGAAGCACTCGCTAGAGGAGTCACATCAGAAACATTATGGAAGGAAGGAATTAGCAGAATCAACATGTCATTTTTTCAAACTGGCTGAATACAGATACCTAGAATTGGTTTTAGAACATCGTTGCTCAAAGCTCAAGGTCTTGTGTTTTGTATGTAGGCTGTACGACATGATCTTTGTTACCTCTCACGTCTATCAATAGAAGGTCAGTAAATCATGAAGAGTTCTAGGTAACTATCGTCAAACAGAATGATTCATTACCATTGCATAGGCAACACGAGGATATTTGGAGTTCTTAACTACGGTAAGATCTCAATCGCTTATGTAGACGAGCCTAGTCTCCAGTTGGAATACAGACAATGAGCATTCCTACATTCTGGCCTGTGATATTGATCTCATGCTCTTTGATCTCTTTTCAAATCCTAGCCGACTATCTATAGGTGCGACACCACATTGAATATCTCGGTATGTATCAATCACGAATCTCACTAAGTTTCCGTTGTAAATGGTCAACCACTGCGCAATCACGGGGAGTCTCGAAACGATCTCCCTCCTTATATGACTAGTTTGCTGGTGGTGTCTTATAAAGAATACGTATGTCGCCTTTTTGTTCACAATTTCTGTGATTTCAGGGTACATGCATCCTTTACTCTGCTTTCTGAACATTCCGCCCCCTTATGGTCCTTGTAACAGGCACCGCATCATCACATTCAGAAGATTTCCATCACATTTTCGATCAAATTGACCCAGCGTCCTTGGCGTTACTGAGTTGAGACGCCGTTCGAGGAGGATCATGATGATTACTTTCACTTCCCCTCCATATCTCCAAGACACCAGAATTTCATGTATTGTAGTCTACTCTGGATGTATACATATTGAGTTGGGCTACCATACCGTAATCATTAATATTGAGTCCATAAAGGATATTCATACGGTACGTTCTATGGTGTAAATCATTCTTGGTTACCAACAATGACATAGATATAGATAGTACAGGAGTAACCAATTGATTAGAATGGTCAATGCTCCACCATCATACACCCCTCATCAGCATTTGGCACTAGGGACAACTGAACATCGTACATGTATAAAAATCTCCCAGCTTTAGGGTGCCTCTGCTTTTCAATAACCACCCCGAATCATGACGCCCCAGGAAAGGCAGCTGATGCAGGAGATCGGAATTGATATACTTCAAGGATGTACCATGCAACTACCCATATACTTCCTTTTCTTCGGTATGTCAGTCTT
>JAGGAW010000215.1:0-11994 GCA_017657375.1 Termitomyces sp. T27 | reverse complement strand
GGGGAGACCTAGCTGACGCAAGGTGATATTGAACAATGAGGCAAAGCTGAATTACTGCACGCTAAAGCTTTGAAACGCATGGATGATCCTGTGACCCAAGATGTGATTTTTACTCCAATACAGCTTCCATGTGGCCGTACTGTTAACAACCGACTCGTCAAAGTAAGCCAGGATTGTTCAACCACCTAGAGTCTAACTGAGAAAGCCTAGGTTGCTATGTACGAACACCTAGCTGACTTTCTTGGTGGACCGCCAAATGAACATCATTATGCGTTGTATTCAAATTGGGCTGCGTTTGGTTGGGGCATGATTATTACTGGCAATATTCAGGTTTCCAACAGACATCTTTCACTTGGACGCGATGTAATTCTCCCCGAAGATCTCTCTGAAGAAAACCTTCGACCGTTCGAGCGTTTGGCAATGTCTATGAAAGGGTCAGATGAATTGGGAGTGCTGGCTATTATGCAGCTGTCTCATACTGGCCGCCAATCATCGAATTTCATTGGTGGACGCCTCCCATTCCAGCCACCCTTAGCACCAAGCTCGATAAGAGTCGCACCAAAAGGGTCAGGATGGATATCGAACGTCATCCATACTTTCGCATTTCAACAGCCGACCGCAATGTCCGTGAAAGACATTGATGATGTGGTCAAAGCTTTTATTAAAGGTGCTAAGGTTGCATTTGAGTCAGGTTTTGACGGTATTCAACTGCATGCTGCACACGGCTGTCGGTTTCCTTTCTTTTTTCACACACCTCAACTTTGACTGAAACAATTGCTCCTAGACCTTCTTGCCCAGTTCATTTCGCCCAAGGTATAGACAGGAATTGTACTTCTCAATCTCATTGGAATATTAACAACGGTCATCTTTAGTCCAACAAACGCGAGGATTCTTATTCTTCACGCCCGGACAATGCTCTACGACTCTTGCACCGTATCGTCTCCAGAATTCGATCGACTACTTCGGAAGATTTCATCATTGGAATCAAGTTGAATGCTGCTGACTACGCAACGCATGACGATTTAAACGCTTACGATCGCGTTTTAGATCACTTCAGAACTATCGCACACTGGAAATTAGTTGACTTCATCGAAGTCAGTGGTGGGGACTACGAGAAACCTGGTCATTGCCGTTTCAATTTATTTTTATTCGCTCGATCCCAATTAATCATGTTCTCTTGGCTTCAGACTTTATAACAAAGACGAACTCGTACCGTCAAAGTCTTTTTTCCGACTTTTCCAAAGCTGCGATGGGCGTTCTCGAGTCGCTATCGCTCGGGACCTCTTCCCCTCTGATTCTTTTGACAGGTGGCCTTCGGACTCCCGATCTTCTTCATACCGCCCTCGTGTCAAAGCACTCCCATCTCCTGGGTATCGGAAGGGGCTCTGTGCTCAATCCCGACCTTCCACGTCTCCTAACACAGCAGATCTCTACTGGGACCTCAACGTGTCGGTCTGAACCATTCTCTGCCGAGCCGGATCTGAATACATGGCTTCGACTACGTAGTTACCTGCCTTCGATACCACTCATAGGTGCAGGTATCAATATGGCATGGTATATCGTGGCGATGAGACGACTGGCGACCATACGTTTATATCCCGGGCATTCCCAGGAAAAAATGTTCAGGCATGGTTATACCCTGGGCCCAGTGGGGGCCATCTTCTGGATGTGGGTTTGGATAGACGATATATATCGACCAGCGTTCTACTTGTTCATTTCAGCTGTGATCATATCAGCACTTATCTCATTATCATGATCCGTGTTCAAGATGGCTTTTCCATGAGATGGCGAGGTAAAACAACGGGAGACATTTCTCGGCTTTGTCCCGTTAGCGGGATTTTTATTCCTCATGAGGAGACATCATGGATGAAACACTGTTTTGCGCCTTGAAATTTAACGGCCACAGCCCATTGCACTGGCCTTTGCTCTCTACATGTGCATCATCTGTTTACTTTTACGTTCGAAATTTCTCCTGATAACAGCAAATCAATGGAGCATCCCAATCTGGCTCGGTCCATTTCGTGCGGTTTTCTGTACATTCTTGATTCAGAGTCTGGTATGTGTAGTCCACCACAATCACCTCTACTTCATTAAACTTCTTCAGAACTTCACATCTATCTATGCATGACTGGATATCCATACATTGGCTTTCTCAATCTAACATTTATTGAAAGGATGAAATGGGGGAGGGAGGAAATGATATGAAGGACTGGTGTCCTCGCTTGATTAACAACACCGCCTTTCCTCACCATTTCATCTCCACAGGGTGTTTTCATTGGCAAACAGTGAAAGATTCAGATTCGAGTATTTTCGCACTGACATATGGCCAGTAGTAAAGCGTCCTGTCCATCTACGACAACTCCACATGCTCGAGTTCAAAGCTTTCCTGTTGATCCCAATGTTTACTGGACATTCTGCAGCTCGACTAAGTGACTTGACGCGCTACAGCCCTGTATAGAGTACTTCTGTCCTTGATTTCAGCTGACAGAACCTCCAATGAAATCCATGTCGACGTCACTCGGCATCAACCCTTCACCAATCACCAGGCACGTACATATCTACATATATGCGAATCCGTACAAGAGGTACGGAATCTGTGTAATGACCTCTTCCGCCGGCTCCCCAACACTTTGAAAGACTGATCCACACGAGTCATCGACTGACATGGGAAAAAGGTTCTCCTGTAGTTTGTGCTCGATTAACATATGTTGCACGACTTTGTGCGAATTGACAGCTAGCGAAGCAACAGTCAGTACTGTAGGGCCTTTCGATTTTCAATTGTGTTCCCAAATTGTATTGATTGATTTCTTGGAATACTTAGATGTCATAACAAGCGTTTGACATATACTTCCGGACATTATATAGAATGTAAAATATCACGCTGGTTAAGTATTCGATCACAGTCGCGCTGGCGTCCAGTAGCTGGTGATACTCATCCATTGACTGGCTGGTGTTCCCTAGATCACCTGTGGTTCGATGTTTCTTTGAATCCTAGTAAGGACGGAGGATCAATGTGGGCAATATACCCGAAGATCTATGTTATGGCCATTCTATTCTTGTGGACTTACCTGGATCAATAAGTCGTGAGATCGACATGTCTGCTCAATGACTTGATCGACAGATCTATCATATGATGTCTGTCAACGTCTCAATTTCTCAAGGATTCCTACCCGCGAAGGTGTGTAGGCGTTCCCAGTCTGTTTTGGGTCTGTTCATTTTTCCAGGGCCAACATAAGATTGACTGTCATCTGTTATAAGGTCTGCTACCGGAGACTAGGGCCAACAACTGCTGATGAAGGGCCTTGGCAATCAGATGGCCTTCGCCCTGTACACAATATGATTGCCAATCTGGGCAGCATTCAACCTGACATCTGACGTTCATGCCACTTGAGAGAAGGTGTCATATTTCACTCATCGCCATTGTAAAAATTGAATCCTGTTGTGGATAATAACCAAGAACAAAAGATTAACGATGAGACCCCGATTTTGTCCTATAAAACGGGAAAAGAGTAGATCATTTCACTTATACCTTCGAAACTTTCTAGTATCGGCATATCCACGACCACGACACAATGTTGCCTACTACATTTTTGACTCTTGCTTTAGCCTCTTTTGCGACTGCAGTTCCTAGCGCTACCGAGAAACTCAAGCTCACTGGTTGCGATATTTCTCATGCAACCATAGCATTTCCATCAGGCCAGACGGCTCTTGCTGTTCCAACTGCTACTCTGTCCTATGTCGCGGTCGCTCTTGGCACACAGAACTATACTTGCAACAGCACTGGAACATACATGTTTGTGAAGTTTCCCTGAGTCATGTTAGACTATAACTGAAGTTTGTTCTTGGTTTGTTCTCTAGAAATGTTGGTGCTCTTGCTGAATTGGTCGACATCAGTTGCCTCTATGATGCTCCTGGTTTTGACAATGTTACCGATTTTACTTACTCGTTGTGGAAACTCGCTCCTCCATTCGTGACCCCACAGAGCATCATTACCCTGCTTCATTCTGCCAAGACTCTGAGTATCCTTGGTAAGACCTTAAGGCATGCCGAAACTAGCCATACTTGAATTCTGACTTCATTAACTTCTAGGGCAACACTACTACGTGAATAATCCTACTGGCACTGGTGTCAGCCCTAAATGGGATTTCACCTCTCAAGGAGCAACCGAGGGCAATCCCAACGCTTATGTCGTCGCGGCCAAAGTTGCAAGCCTCGCAGCGCCAACAGGGCCACAAGACATTGACTGGGTTCAGTTGAAGGCGATCACTGGTTCTCTGGCGACAGCTGTCTACCGTACCGACACCCGTGGCGGTCAACCTCCTGCTTCGGTAAGAGCTATTTGTTACCACATTATTAATGAACTTACGCTGGCACAAGTGCACGCCCGGAACTCCCGACATCACGGTGAAATATGCTTCGAAATATTGTAAGTCAAATAATTACTTACATTTGCTTTTTCGGGCAGCTGACTCCCCGAATTTAGGGCTATTGGGTTCGAGTCTCTGATTATACTACTACTTAGTACTTATTGCATACATCTAACTTGTACTAAGTACTAGAGATTTCATCAGAAAGTTGGGTCAACTTGATACTTGGGTCGATTGATCGGTCATAAACTTTACTTGGAAAATTATGATACATGTTCAAGTAGCTTATAACAGTTCTCGAAAACAATGACATTCACCTATTAAAGGAAGATTTTGACGATTCCTTTTTTGGGCCAGTCTTTTTCGCTGACGACTCAGGGTGATACAACTCAGCCCAAAAAGGAGGTGACTGTAAAACAAACAATTATTATAAGTAGTACTTGCGAGGGAATAGCGCGCTGAGTCATATGTTACCGGCTGTTCTGTTCCGTGCTAGGTCCGCGCCTCCGGACTTCAGGTGTGTTGTGTACTATTTGGACAATTGTTGGCTCGGAGATATAAAAATTCTAATCATGTGTTTTCACGTCTTTATCAACACTGATACGAGTTCCAAAGCCACGATGCTCATTCCGCACAGGGAATTCTTCGTAAATGAAGCATACCTCATATTGTGAGCGGGCTAAGGTCTGAGTATTCTAGTCTCCTTATGATCGACTCTTGCGGGGTCCGGCTACAAAACGCCGCACGATGTACCAGATATGCAGTCGCCTCTCGGTTTGTCCTAAGATCCTTCACTGGTGAGGGCGGGGATGTGCGGCTTTGGGAAATATCGTGGAGATTGGGCGGGCATGCTCTCCTGATCATGAATCATGTTGTTCAATGTGATTCTTCAGGCCTCGGGCATTGCTTGTCCTTCAGTTCACTTCGTGGCTCGCGGTCTCACCGCGAAACTCGATTCAGACTATTCTTGGACTTGTATTCACATTTTTTGGATCATTGTGAACTTTCGTGGTTCCTTCGCATTGTATTGTCCCATTCGGGTCAACGTCAATATCGTATTGGTATGTATTGGCTAGTGTACGATCATGTTTGGTTTGTAAGGTCACTCATTTGTAGATACATTCAACTTGTCTATCTAGGTACAGTCTAATCATATTAGTCTCTTCTGCCAGACTGAGGATACATTATTACTTATCTATCTAGGCTGGTACAGTTTGAATTCTAACAGGTTAGTTGAAAAGTGTCGAAGAACTGATCTAATCTGATCTATCATCTTATCGAGTATGTGTCGCGTCGCGTGAATATTTCAATATGCATCTGGTCTTAATCCTGCTCAATGCTAGCTGGTTCAAGTTTGCACCACCACATCTTGAAAAGAAACCAACATTTCCCCTTATTTGAATTCAAAGGGAATGTAAAACCATATATCTCTTGTTGAAGCACTTAGAGCTGGAGTCCAAGTCCCGATCCAATGAGGCTGACCTTGACAACCTTGACCTGTTGTTGCAAATGCACCCTTTTGAATAGATCACCTCTGAGGCGAACGACAAGAGTTATTCTTCCTCAGTAACCATATCACCGACACCAATACTGCTGCTCTGATGTCATCTGATAGCATGCGAAGATGCCAGCAGCGCTTCTCAGAAGACATACTGATACTTGCAAAAACGAACTACCAAGGTGCTAGAGAGGAAATAACAAATTCTGAAAGGCGATTCAGTGGCGTTGGACAGGACTTCAACTACCTCAATTTGATATCCTTATGCATGACATCCGGGACACAAGGTGATGTTGTCGCAGCAGCGTTCGAGAGGACGGATGACTGTCTCATGATCGTGCTGGCTAAAAATGGCAATATAGAGGACAAGGACATGGAGGACGCCGATACTCTTCTGTCGCTTCTCAAATCGCCAACTTCCACTCCAATCACCAACCTTATAGCCTTCCTCGCCAGCAGAAGTCCCGCAATGATCGAACACAGACTTGGAAATCTGTCAAAGAAAACGAGGAAAGCCAAAAAGAAGCTCTACAAAGCTATCGAGACTTACCAGCCCACTCTCATGCCTAGATTTCCTGATGTCGAAAGAACAAGGGGTGCAGCTCTCACTAGGAATGTGTCTGATATGCGAAGACTTTTACGCTCGATATTGGAGTCTTTCACTGAACTTCCGAATCAGAGATTAGATGTGCAGCTTTGGAAATCAAGTGTCGAGACACTCTTCCTCGAGGCAATCACCCTCCATTCATCAAATTTTATTTACTCCTTGGCAGAAAAAGACCCAGAAGCCTATAAGGAACTGACTGTTCTTGACTTCCTTCGCAGCCTGTATCTGGTTGTGCAGTACACCGAGATCGGGGATCTTATGACCTTCGTCCAGTCTCAACAAACAGTCGTAGCTATCAAATGGGCAGTGACAGGACCCCAGCTCGGACTTTTGGACTCTAGCGGTGCATTTCCTGACCTCACACTCGAAAGCGTTGTTGACATCGTCATGAAAAGGGCTAGAAGGATGAACTTACCCATCCTTGACAAAGGGGAGCTGGAAATGAGATTTAAAAGACTCAACACGTTCTGGGACAGCAGAAAATCAACTAGGCGAAGCATCGAAACTGTTGTACACGCCGAACTCAAGATCATACTCTTCCTTGCTGTTGCTCGAGTTGGACCTCAGGGTTCCGATTCTCAGACCAGACGTTGGAATGCTATTGGCTGCAGTAAACACAGCTGCCTCCATTGTCATCTTTGGATGGAGCACTTCAACAGTTCGAATTTTGCGGATGGCTATTGGACCACTTCTGGGTCGCACATGACACCCTACCCCACATCAGCAGAAACAGGACCCCATCGACTAGATCCAGACGCGACTTGCGATACACACGTGGAAGAAAAGATCAGTGAGCTCGTCGAGGAACACCTCCGAATTCTATATGGACCACTAGAGGATATCAAGAGGACACAAAATCGTTTCCGGGAGGAATACATGTCGAGGCCTGTAACTCCCTCTCCTTGAGTCCGGGGTGAGGAACGAAGATCTCTGGCTGGAGTTTGCTAATGTACTGGTTCAAATGCTCCGTTCTTTTCTCTGGGTTTCTCCTGCTGGTCTCTCTTTCTTGTCCGAGGAACTTGGGGTCAGAAGATATCGACGTCTAGGTAGTCCCTCGCCACAATTCCGCGGAATTCTCGAGAATAGGGACCGGGGAATTGAGGAAAGCGGGGGTCCAAGGTCCATTCATAGTCTTCCTGCGCCATCTCAAGGTCTATATCAAGCTCGGCGAACGAGTCCCGCAGTTTCCTTATTCGTTTGTTCACCCTCTGAGCGTAGAAGGAGGCTATCACACCGTCTGAGGTGCTGGTCGTGAGGTAGAGAGCAATGGTGTTGAGGATAAGCAGGGATGGGGGATTGATGGCGTCATCTGAGACCCCGCCGGCGTCAGTAAAAGAGGGATGGCCCGATATGCGCAGTTTTTTCAGCAGCCATAGACTCCCGGGATCTGGTCTTGAGGTTCTGGGCAGGTGGTCATATGTGTGGTTTGAGTGGAATTCGCGAAATGTTGTGTTGTGCTCAGCGCCACTGGTGATCGGAAGCGAGTCAGGAGAGCTTTCGGACTCCGCGAGAATGGGTCGTACAGGATTTTGGTGGCGTCGACCCGGTCTTGCGGTAAGTAACGAGTGCTCGAGAGGGTCTTTGACGCGCTGTTACATGTGTATTGCAGGGTAGCTGTTGCAGATAGTACAGAAATTGCACTTGAAGTAGCCGTGATAAACGATATCGAAACGGATCTGAACGCATGTCATGAATTCAATGCGAAGCGTGCTTCAACGGCATACTGCGGTGACGAAAAGCCGGATGTCGGTCTCGGTGCAACGAGGTAGTTTCTTCCCTCAAGCAACTTTTCCGCCCTATCGAGAAATCCGAATACTTTCTTGACGGCTACTTCTGGGCAATCTGAGTAGTACTAACACCAGCGTGATATACACCATTATCCTTAACAATCAGCACTGACTCTCAATATAGAAGATCGTCTTACTGTTGATATTTGTAGAGGCTATTCATTGACTTCGTCAAGATCCGCTCGAAGGTGTTTAAGAAGTCAGGGTCTCCTTATCAGGAGGAAGGAAGTCGTTGAGGGCAGTGTTGAACATCTTAGAGCTCTCATTGTTGACGATCGTCTGAGTCTTGTCCCAGAAAATTAGGACAGTAAACCTTGCGGTCAGAATTGTATATCATTTTGACAAACTTATGCTGCGAGACGGGAGACGTACCTGCCTTGGAAGTCTGTGTCAACCTTCCTCTTAAAGTAAAGATCCTCGACATGCTCGCTCCCACTGAGTGTCAACTTCTGCGCCTGGATAGTCGTTAATGTTGGGGACACCACAATAAAAGCTTGAGAGTCTCATCAGAAACCGAATGTTTAAAAAGTGTTCGAGCTCACAGAAGTTCTCTAGACCTTGTAGTTTCTTTCAAGTCGAAGCTCTCGTCACCCAAGCTGAGAACATCTCGATAAATTTCGAGCGACGAGGATAAGAAGAATGGCTACGGCAAGCAAGCGAGATATAGAGATGGTATCGATCTGAGGCGGGGGAAACAAATGAAGACAATGCATGGTCGAAGGTCGTAAGTTACATAACTGGTTCGGGCTCGAACTTTCCGCATTTCTCAATTAAGCTGCGAAAGGCGGTCTCTGACCTCTTGAAGCTCCCACCTGCCTCGAGCTTGAACTTGTGTCACGTTGGTCGTTGGTCGGTCGGTCGGTCGAAGAAGGAAAATCGATTCGAAGAGGTAGCGTTCTTTTGAGATCGCAGATATGCGCGAAGCAAGGTGACTGATGGCGGCTTAAGCGCCTGTGTCAGGTGATGATTACAAGGATGTAAAGACGAGTTATTCAATTATACATGGAATCCTCTCATGTTTTGCTGCACGCTTTGTATGTGTTTGTAATTGGGTTTCTCGTGTTCCTATTGGATGCAAACCCCAAAAAAACCCTTATAAGGACATGAAAAGTGTAATGGTAGTTAGCAGTTACATAATCCACACATTTCATCGACTTGTCGACCACCGCACACAAAAACCTAATTTGTTTCCATTTCTTTCAAATTATTATTGTTCATTTGTCCATGCTGACCTTGACCCTTCTCTCTCACTCTAACTTCTAGTCTTCCCTCCCAGACAAGTCCTGATAGATCTAGAATAAAACAGCTCCTACTTGATACAAGCATACCTAATTGAGTATCAAACATAGATGCAATGTCAATGTCATTTGTCTGTCAATACTTTTGTGATTCCAAAGTGACTCCCACTCTTAATATGCACTAGTGCTGCCAGCAAACAAGAAGGACATATTTCTGTGTCCAACACCTAGTTTATTATCATTTCCTCTTATTTGTGGACCAAAAAATGGGCAGCTTACTGTGAGCCTCCTATTCTGTGCCATGTTTGTTTTCTTCAGGAAGTCTGTTTATACATATCCATTTAAATAGAGCTGGGTATTAATCAAACCACTTCCCAAGTGCTTAGCCCACTTGATACCATAAACAATACATGGCAGCTCTTCAAATGGTCATATAGCCCCACATTATAGAAAAAGAAAATAGAAATTGAAAAGTAGAAAGGAGACTCAGAGAGATATAGATTGCACCAAATATACTGATACAGGAGCCAATTTGACATGTCATCTAGGCATCTTTGCTATATTAAAAATATTTGTAAGTTCTGAATTCTCCTGCTAGTAAATGATGCCATGCAGTTGTATCATAGAAGAAGGCTACAAACAGATGTCTATGCAGTCAGATCACTAAGGTAGATGACATTCATACACGTCAAATCTCACATGGTGTGACGTGATGTGACATGGCATCTGACAACGCCGAGATCCGGTACCATGCTCATTAACACATCACCATCTTGTTCTCTCGAGACCACTACTCTATTTCCAATGTATCTAGCCATATTACGACACAAGAACTGTAAATATAAGACATGTAATGTAAGTATTATTGCAATCTTCAGTAGTCTGTCAGAGATTTTCCTCATTTGTCAAATGTTCAGGCCCAAGAGAGTTTCTCCTGGAGTTTGGCTGAGACCTGGAGAATACAGAGCTTATTGTGCTCAGAATAGATAAAGCCCTCTTTCTGATAGATTTATAGGGTGTAGATGGCTGCACAGAAACCTGAAAAAACCATGATCAATTGTCCAAATGATCTGAGGTATGATATCATACATTTTCCTTCTCAGAACTGTCTTGGCTCATTTTTTTAGCTTTTTTCCTTGATGCAAAGGAATTAAGGTTGAGTATATATGACCTCTTGCGCTTGGTCTGGCCTGCCATGCTGTGCAATAGTACTTTTTGTACGTGAATCTAATGTCACGATGCATCTGGAGTATGCGCACCTAACATGTGACAACTTCCCCAAATGGATTTCCATAGCTGAATTCAAGATACTGTGTCATACAAACACATTCTCAAAATTCTGTTTCCAACAAATATTCTATTTTGAAAAATGAAAGTTTTTGTTGGGAACCAATTTTTCATACTGAACCTCTACAGATTGTTATCTTTATTTCTTTGTTTTGTCATGTTGGATCACACTTCTCACACTTACATTAGATGAAGATGAGTGTCATCTACCTTAGAGCAGTAGAGATGCACCAATCTACTCAAAAATTCACTATCAACATTACATTCAAGTTATGCCATGCAAAGTGCTGGTCACTTCCCCAAGTATTTAAGAGGCTCTTATGATGCCAGGTCCTAGGTGTCAATTGGTGTGGGGTAGCTGAGGGCCTGGTTCTTCAGGTGGTTCAATGCACCTTCTTTACCATTGCAGGCATGGTGGCTCAGCTGGCACCATCATGTCCTGGAGGCTTAAGCAAGAGGCCAAGTGACAAGCACTAGGCCAGGGGTTCAACTCCTGGTACTAGTATGCACTGTGCCTACACAGCAAACACCTTAGACACCATGCACCTTTGGGTTATTCAACACTGCTGGGAAGCCACCATCTACACATAACCTGTTGGAAGGCTTTGTGGATCATGCCATCCATGGGAACACCAATGGGGGGAGATCACCAAAGACACATGATACAATGATGCACTGTTACCATCATGCTCCTGTCAATCAGGAAATGGAGAGATTGCTCAGTGGGGGTAGTGCTAAGGAGGTGTGGGAAACACTGTGGAACCTATACCAATAGCATGGGTAGGATGGATGAAAGTACCATGTGCAAGCCAAAAAGGTACATAGCAACAGTAAGCCCATGGCTGGCATTAAGTCTGGTCCTGGCAGACCACACCTTGGCCATCATGCCAGAATTCCAACAAGGAGATCCAGTCTGAGCATGAGGGGGTGGGTCACCCAATTAAGGAGGGTTCATTCTACCAACAATGGAAAGGTGAAGGGGAACACAATGCAGAGATCTATAAAGAATGGCACGACGGACATGAGAATTTGATCTGCTTGAGTAAGGCTGACTAAGATTAGTCAGATCTGACTAATAAGCTGGCTTTGAATGCTGGGCCTTTGTATGAAGAACATCTGAGTTTGCTCTTTTATACAGTTCTCACTCTTAGAATACAAATGTATGATATGGAACTTGAATAATTATGTTTATACAATTGTTTGATCATAT
>JAGGAW010000214.1:0-12068 GCA_017657375.1 Termitomyces sp. T27 | reverse complement strand
ATTCAATACGGGACGGGTGACGGTACGGATCAGACCCGTAAGGCCCGTATGCATACGGCCGTATATACCGTATACGGTTGGCAGCCCTACATCTGTCCGGGTGGTCCAAGGTTGTACAAGTTAGATGTCATCCAATACCATCTTGTTGTGACTTTGAGTTTGACAGAGGGTGGAAAAGGTGGCGAAGAGCAATGTATCATGTATCATGAGTGAAAAGCAGAATCTGAATACGAATCGGGGGTCGGAGCCACGTCGGAGCTGGTCACCGGAAATAGCCGAACGGCGTCAAACTCAATCGTCATGGATGACATGACGAGAACTCAATCCATCGATGGTCGATTCAAGGTCGATCGCCATTCCATTCCCATGAGTGCGCACGGTTCGTCGAGCTTCTGAATGCCAATGAAGATGCATCAAACCACGAGACTAAAGCACAACATCAGGGGGGATCTGTGTCTCGAAGCCCGTCGCGATCCCTCGGTATTCAGTGCCCATTGTTCGCTCGAAGGATGAGATGGCCTGGCCGCATGTCTCCAGACAATGGTGGAATATATCAGAGTATCGTGACAATGTGGTACTTTCCTCTTTACCCGCCCGTATAAATACTATCTCTATCCGAGCTCTCGTTATCAACTACCACAGAATCTGAACGTCTATCTACCCGAGTCTATTCACTCTCGAGCCTCCCTCTGTCAAACGACTTTCTAAACCACCACCACTCTCAATGGACGTATTCACCACACTCTCATTCGAGACATTCTCCGGCGCTGCCGTTGAAACCATTGATATCGAGGTACCCTTCAATGAGGATTCTGTTTATCGCCCTCCTACCTGGTGCACTATCGCATAGGCATGTACACATCTGAATACAATACGTGTATCGACATTTCTGATATTCCGACTGTTAGAGCGAGTGCACCTCGAAACCTTCCACTACACAACCATTCCAACACTCCACTTCTAACCTCGTGCCCTCTTCGTACGTACACATGATGCTAGTTCCAATGACTTCCGCTCATGCATCAATTTCCAGCTTGCACTCACACCCATCAAGCCTCTTTCTTCAATGCCTTTATGAATGCGATATCAACTCGCGGCCTCACACTCCTTGTATCGTGGTCGACCCACGCCTTGTTTTACTTGATTTCTATCTTTATACCTCTTATACGTTTCTACGCATATCAGTAGAACTTGTACATTAGTAGAGGTCACGAATCATAAACGGGCAGCGCCCCAATTCAAATTATCTCTATTCAGGTGTGGCTCATCGAAGCTAGGGGAACTGAAGCTCTCGTTAACTGTGGTTATCATCTCCAATCTTTCAGAAATTGTTCCTATTGACCTTCAACGCGCTCAAAGAACAATGCGCATCGCAGGTCCCATTGTTTTCGAAACGATGATGAACATACTTATTTTTTGGACACCGATGGGCCCAGGGGCGGGCGTGGCGGTAACGCCTCATGGGGCATGGGTTCGCGCGATACATTGTCTGAGAGATGAGTTTCAAAGGGTCCTAGGGTCAGACGTATCGAACCTGGTATCTTATTAGAGACAATGTGTCGGCAGACTTTTTTCCCCGCTTCTCACTGTTAGCCGTCTTTGTTCATCGAGATTGTATATATAGCAAATATACCGACAAGTTCACCTAACAAAGTGACCAATTGAGCGTCATTGTCCGCCATAAGGTCTCTCCGATAGCAAGAGTTGATTATTTTACCCAATTCTTTAAACAAATAATTCTCTGTTTCGATAACAGCGTATGTTTACTTCGTCTATAATCAGAGATATTGTAAAAGAGTGTGTGAGTGCGACATGAATGGTGCAGGTTTATCGAGGACGCAAAAAGTAGAAGTACATAGTGGTAGGTGACGAAGGACGACAAAAGTTCGTAATCATGCATAAATAGAAAGAGTGACGTAGAAAAGGGAGGCGTATCGTCCATGGCTATCTATATCCAGGAAGTGGGTACGCCTCTCTTGAGGGATAAGGCACACTGTATGCTGGTGAAGGTTCGGATGTGGAGAAGGAGGCGATGGTTGTAGGTGTCGGGAGGTCGTAAGAAGAGGGGTAGCCCTTCTTTTGTAGTGGGTATGGGTTCTCGCATTGAGTAGATTCTGTATCCGTCGTGATGGTGATATTCACTTTAGTGATTGGCCTGAGTGAAGTAGATTTTCTGGAGAGCGAAGGTAATGAGATTAACGAGAGACAGAAAAAGGGTGACAGGACATACCGAACGAACGAAGGAAAGACAAGCTTAGAGTTCGCATCTGAGAAGTCTTTCCTTCGGAAGATATTGCGGGCGACCCAGGATATACACGCTCTGTACTCCTTCATCGCGTCTTCGCCAAAGGAAAAGAACACGAAAAACAACACGGAGCTGATGGGGATTACCGACCATGTGAAATAAGTCCAGTGGAGGACAGTAGGAGGAATTAAAACTGCGGGGAAAGTAGCGACACGAGAGAAATTGCTGTGTACATCAGCCCAACCTGTCCAAGGACGCAGTCCGTTGCGACATGTCAGCCAGACGTTGAGGATCGTGACAAGGAGTCCCCAAAACATCTGGACGATGGCCATACAGATGAGACGGAAGTAGCGAGAGGTTGTGAGGCCAGAGTTAGAGTTTTGGAGATGGCGAGCGAAGGTTATGCGACGCATTAAGAAGTGCCGAAGGGCAAGAGCTAGAGGAAGTACATAAAGATAGAGAATGAACCATTATGAGCAAACAACATACCAGCAAATACAAAGGTGAACATCGTGATCAGCAAAGGGATCGTCCAAACGATCAAAATTGACTGAACGGAGGTGTAGATAGCTGGTCGACATCCTAAATCCTCGAGGATGTCGAACCGATGTCCCTGGACGATATAATCTTGAAAGAATAATCAAAGAAGGCCCAGGGTAGGACGAAGAAGATACGTACGGAGGGCCATATGAATCATCGGTATTATCCAGCACATGATGAAATCAAAGGCTACATGTCTTCGTTTTGAAATAGACGACGTTTGGACACTTCGAACGGACGCGATGCGTTCGAGATGAACACAAAGACAAAGACAACACGCGGGTAGGGCAATAGTAGCACCAATCTGAATTTTAGTAGCTGTTTTCGCAAGTTATCATTATACCGCCGAGAGTAAGAAACTCTGAAAGATGTACCGATATCACACCACACCAAGGCGGTGATCTGGACGTTTCCTGCCCATATTATGGTGTTCACACCATAGATGATATTCGAAATGAAGAGCCAAGCGACAATTGAAAGAATAGGTATGTTCCTTGCCCGCCAATGCCATGGAAGGGGTATAAGAACGAGGAAGGCGGCGATGAAGGAGACGATGGGGAATACGACAGGCATAATGCCACAAGAAAGGGAAGTCTTGCAGCATATAGCAGGGTCTGTACTTTAATATCTTGAGCCATGTTCAAAAGAATCAAAGACTTCAACAACAATGGGCTCTCTTTGGGTAAGTACTAGTATGCGACCCGTCCACCCCGTACGCCGCTGACTGGGCATTGTAGTCACGTGATACATGCTGCCAAAAGGAATCCAAGTCTCCCGAGTCCCGAACCCCGAATCACCGAAAAACTTGAAGAACGACGTTCTTGTACTGGTTTATCCTTACATTTACTGGAACCTACTCGAAATCTTGTCCAATGCGAAGAAATAAAGAGCTCTGACCGTCCTGGGCCTGACTTATGTATATGATGAACACAGTGAGGTTGAAAGTACATTGCCAAGTTGGTCGTCGCACACATTGTCTTGACCATGACAATGGGCTGACACTGGCCAGACTAGTCCCCGGTTAGGGCCAGGGTCAAAATAAGCGAATGGTATTCACACTGGTCATTGTCTATCGCACGGCCGCAACTTGTAGGCTCGCTTTATAAAGTCTAGAGGATCGACGGTCCCAGTACCTCTATCGGCATCTCCACACTTGTATTGAACTCTGCGACTCCCAATCCATATCTATCACTTGTAATGGACGCATTCACCATCCTCGAGATCTCTATGACCGTCGACCTGTCAGAGACGACACAAGCCTCACGCGAGCAATCACCCATTGATTTCGTGCCTGTTGACGAGGAACGCGAAAATTCTAGCACATTCGTTGCATTCTGCACTGTCGCTTGACCAAATAGTAAGCTTCGGTTTTCTTGTGGAGACGAGACGAATCCACGAACAATACCTTCCTTCAGATGTTCCACTCAAGCGAAACAGATGACTATGTTTTTTTTTTCTTTTTTTCAGACTTGTCAAGATTGTCTTCATGGTTCGTGTTCACTATGTGAAAACTTTACTTTTCCGACACCGTTTTTCAGACATGCAACAATACTCTTCAAACTGTTTGTCACTCTCAGAGTGACAATTGACGACCACACCCACCTCGCCATTGCTCCTTGTTTTTCTTTGTCTGCCTTTACAGCTTATGACCAGTCACTCCTTCGATTCATCTCCCTCTCCTACTCTGCTCTGTATTATTGGCCCACGATAACTTATCCTTTAATGTACTGAATACACCTGGATTGTACATACCCGCCGTGGAGATGAGATGGACGGAAGTAACAGCATGTCGTGAGCACGGAGTTCGAGTTTTGAAGGCACGCAAAAGGCTTGAAGAAGTACCTCACCCGAACAAAGTCAGGTTCATTCAGCCTCAAATTTCAAAAGAGATATATTGTTGTAGTGAATGCCCACCAGCATGGACCAAGATCAATGTGACCAGGGAAACGAGTAAAATCGACTGAACTTTTGGCCTATTGGGATGTAGATTGCTGGGCGGCAGCCGAAGTCTTTTATGACATCAAATCGATGGCCTTGAACAACTGATTCAATTTTGTGGAGGACTATCAGTCAAGACTCAAAAGCGTGAAAGCAAGAAAATTGTTTCAGACGAACTCGAAGTCGGACCCATCACTGTGACGTAGATGATTGGGATGTCCCAGTACATACCAGGTCAAAACACAACCGCCTCTGCCGCTCACTAACCGTGCTTTGTGCGTTTCGAATGAAAATGATTGGCTCCAAGTGAGTACAGAGACTAAGGCATCACGCGAGTAGACCATCGTCGCACCGACCTGTAAATTCGGACATCAAACGCGCGCGAGTAGTAGTCGATGGACGATGTACTCAAAAAACTACGCACCAAAACTTGAATATATCGTACCACACTCACCAATTGGCCACATGGGGATACTTTACAATTGGGGTGAACTGAATGAGTTGCCAGTCGCGGCCCGATCGCGAATCAGCAACGTTCAACGTTCAATCTTCAAATCCTGCTGGGACTAGCCCGAGGCCTTCACTCATTGTCTTTTCATTCTCTTGTCTTGTCGCGCATATGCTCGTGATAAGAGCGGCCATGGCCTCCACTGTGGAGCAATGCGCAAAAAAATAGATGCCGCCATTGGCCAAGATGCCGCCAAGATGCCGCTGAGCGCACACTGCATTGTTCCAACTGAGCAGACAATGGGCCGGCGTAAACAAGGCGTAATTTTACAATATCATACTCATCAATCATTGTCTGCCGTATGGCCACACCCTGCCCACCTGCTCTATAAAGGACAGAGAAGAACTGATCCAAGTATCATCAGCATCTGTCATCCCTCTTGCTTTGACCTCTGAGATATCTGACATCCTCCTCTATCATACCACAATGGACGCTTTTACCTCTATCGACCTCTCCCTCTCCATCGACTTCTCAGAAACAACTGAAGTCTGCATAGCCCACGACCTATCACCATCTATCAATGTGCCACTAGTAGACGAAGAACGACCCAACTCCGGCACTTTAGTTGCTTTTTGCACAATTGCTTGATCAACTTGTGAGACTCATCTGTGGTTGTGCAAAAAATTACTGATGTTCATATTAGGTCCCATTGAAACGATCTTGTCAAGGCTTTTTAGCCATGTATCATTATGGTTTGTATCCATACATTTTCATCGTACTTGATATGCATCTAACGCTGCTTCTCAGATCTAACGATACATCTTCGACGTTTTGCCACTTTGACAGTGACAATGCTTTCCGACACTAAACGACACTAGTTGCATGCGCCCGAGTCCTTCCTTTTTTTCTGTACCACTCCAATTTACGACACCAGTCATTCCTTACACTTTTCTATCATCAGGCTCATCCTTCTCTCCGCTCCGTCTGTATCCACTAGCCACATTAACTTATAACTAAATCTACTACGAAGTTGGAATACCACACAAGTACGACACAAGGGATACTTAGGCTGGTAACGAGCAAGGGATACTCGTTTTGATCAATGTTCCCCTCATTTTTCGTCCCATGATCAACGTCATCATGAATACAAGCTATTGCAATGGAAGCTGTACTGGATTCAAATCAAATAGATTCATACAATATTGAATCTCACTAATGCGTAGCATTAGACCAGGTTGTCCTTGGTGTTTCCATATCATCGAAGAACATGTCTTGATGGAATGTAGTGACAAGACTCAGGAGACGGGTCCAGGTTGTCTCTGTCGTCGTCATGCTTCGCTTCAGGCTGTAGAAGTTAAAACTTGTCCGAGGTGCTTCATAATAACCGTTGTCCTTCCCTTTATATTTCCCTCGCCTATGATACAAAGTGAGGAAAGGTCCTTATTATACCTGATATTTGATAGAGTCTTATGAGTGGTCATGAATAAGACAGACGATGGCAGGATATGAAGATTGATTCTATATTCGGTTGGAGAATGGCCTATTGCCGCAGTGCAATCGTTCTTATTGAGACTGTTCCTGGCAACAGAAGATGCAAACGAAGAACGAGGAACAGATGTTTGAGATCTTGTCCGTTGGAGCGGCACCTTTGAATCTACAATACAATTTCGGCATGGAAAAAGCGAAAACAGTATACTGACGAAGCTTCGTAGATAGAGCGTGGAAATGTTGATGGTGGTACGATGCCGAATCGCTTTGCAACAGCCCGATAAGCTAGATGATAGCTTTTCGGGCAGATGCGAAAAAGGCAAAGAAAAGCAAGGCGCAGAATACGACAGACAGGAGTCAGCTCAAGCGTGACAGCTCAATTGATGGTATTCAACGTCCAAAGAACGGCAGGGAATGTATCAATGGGTCGGACCAGCGCTTCCGTACATATGTCACGGATAGATTGACATTAAAGTAGAAGCCATAGACCGAGATAGAGGGTTTGACGAGGAGCTCGACGGTGGCTAGGACTAGGCACATGAGATGGCTTGAAGTAGCGATTGAAAGAGTGTATGCGGCGGACGTGTTAACGATAATAGGGACACAATCAATGTTTCATATCTGTGCCCATGCATAATGAAATCTACCCAGATGCATGAGGAAATTTTCGAGGGGCCAGTCCGCCGACCAAGATCAACCATAACGCGACACTTCTACTAGCAAAGAATCAGCTTCGAGATCTTACAATGAAAATCATTTTCAAGAGCTTCCTCGGATTAATGAGACCAAATTTCTTATCGACTCAGATATATCGAGAGAGGGCTATATATAGCCCTGATTTAAAGAAATGACTTGCATTAACTTGTTTCGTACGGTGTCTGGTAGACACAATCAGACATTTCGAAGGTCTATAGGAATATAATGGCGTAACAAGTTTCGTGATTTCACGGACGTAAAAATCGTGGGTCGGTAGTGGAGGGAACATCTGTTCTTGGACGTCTTGTTGAGGATGCCGTAGTTGTAAACAACGGCGGAAAGTTATAACATTGCGCTCGAGAGATGAATTAACATAAGGCGCCACCTCTACACCTTTGTGGTGTTCATTGAAGGCCAATTACGGTGATGGCCGAGGAGTTTGTATTCAGAAGGTGAATGATGGATAGAAGCGATGGGATCACTCTTGTCGAAGCTGTTCTTTGCCACCGAAGACGCAATTGAAGAGCGCGGTAAGGACGGAGGAAGAGGATGAGGAGCGGAGACGGACATTATCTCTTTGGTAATCTTGATGGAAATAGGACCTTTCAACCTGGAAATATTATCATATCGATATCAAAGGCTATGCGAGTGCAAAAATGACGTACGTAGAGGAATAGGTCAATATGGGCGCCTGCGGGACAACGCCGAATCGTTTTGCGAGTGCTAAAAACACAAATTTGTAATTCTTCCTAGATTCGTCGGCAAAGCCGAAGAAGGCGAAAAACAACATAGCGCAGAAAACCGACGACCAGCGACTGAGTTCTAACGCGACTACTTGGCCGCGATTCCACCGCCATAGCACAGCCGGGAACGTATCAATGGTGTACCAGTCGTAATGAAGATCAGACCAGTTCTTCCACGAATAGATTGGAGTAATGGTGGCATTGAGGTAGAGGCCGTAGGCCGCGAGAGGTGTGTTGAAGAGGAGCTCGACAGTAGCGAGGGACATAAGACGAAAATAGCGATTCACGGTGAGACAAGCGTTGGAAGAGACGAATTCACTGAACTGTGCGCGGCGTTTCATAAAAGCACGAAGGGTCATGACTGTATTCAAAAGTCGGTAAGCAATGCCTCCTTTCAGGACCAGCGGAAACTTACTGCAGTATACGGCTGAGGTGAGACCAATCACGAGAGGCCATACATAAGTCAGAGGGTATGCGGGAGGAGTGTTAACGGTCGTAGGGAAACAGCCATAGTCTTCCCATATGTTATATCTATGCCCTTGAACGATGAATTCTACCCCAATCGTATTAGAGAAAGTACCATCGTACGCGTAAGGGTGACTCACGTAATAGCATTTGGAGAAACGGAATTCCCAGACCGATCGCGAGATCAGCCATAACAGCGCGACGTTTCTATCAACAAAGAGTCAGCTTCGAGACCCTCGCACCGATATAGACAAACGAACGTGTCCTCGCGTAAGGGAGACAGTGTTGCTGGAGGCAATCTTGTATAAACGCCGATTGATGCACAACGATGCTGCAGGTATCGCGACAGATATTCCGATAGTAAGACGTGTTGCTGATGGGTTGGTTCAGTCTCCGCACGATAATGGGCTACATTGTATACGTACAGATGTCACACCAGACAGGTGCCCAGTCTATCGCATTATTGTGCCAGACAATCGAATTGATGAAAAGGTTCAAGCATCCTATCGCAGTCCATATCATGAAAAGACATGTACCCGAGTTCCAAGCTTGCAAATGCCATGGAAGAGGGATTAGGACGAGGATAAAGCCAATGAAGGAGAAAATCGAAAAGGCGGGATATGCGGGATCAGCCATTAGAAAAGGACGGTGAAGGGGTGAAGTCGAACAGAGAGCGGTGAGGAAGAGGAAGAGGAATCGATGTTGCGAGAGGGATGCACATCTTAGTTTTCTTTAGGTTCTTTGTGTCCTGAATTGAGAAAGAAAGAACAATCGCGCCATTGATTACATAATAATGCTGATGCCAAACCGGTTCTCGACGTTATTCCGACCTGACATCATCAAAGTCTGATTCAGGAGACTACTTCGACCCTAAGTACTTCTAGAGCACTCATGGAGGGCCGAAGCGAACTAACTCTCAACTATATCAATGCCCCAAGCCTCAGGCCTCAACCACCGTTCTGAGTCAAGGTCATTCTTCAGGAAGAAAAGAATCGCGTATGGTTCTGGTATTTCCTCATGACGAGTCACGACTCGCATGACGACCGGTACCCTGATCGATATCGTGAACGTTGTGGCCACCCAGAAAAGTGACACAATGGCTTATCTGGCTTATCGGTCCATAACAAAGATGCACGCTCACAATATCGTTGTCATTGTCCGTGGATGATATAAAATGTGCTTACAGGTTAACGCAATCACTCCAAATCCTTGTCTCTCTTCCTGTCTAATAGCCCTCACACCTGTGATCAACCTAGCAATGGACTCCTTCTCGCCACTCTACGACATTCTTCAACTAGAAGGACCCATTCTTGCCTCCTTACAGACAGAAGTGGCTTCAGAAATCATCTCAGAATTACCACCAAGAGACGAAGAGGTTCGATCTCGTGGATCGCATGGCCCTACATGGTTTTGTGTCATCGCGTGATCCCTGTATGTATTTCTTGAGTTGTGTCTCTTTTGGTCTCTGTCACAACTGATTTGATTGTCTACATAGGTATTCGCCCGACAAAATGAATTGTCACATTCGATCAACATCCCTGGGCCTCATACATGTATGTTCGCTCTTCTCTAGTCCTGGAGAGTCTTGGTCATACTAACTGTGGCGCCTCATTCACGGATCTAGAGCGGTCTCAATCACACCCATTCTCCCTCCCTCTGACTTTTTTTCTTTATCCGGCTTTGACAGCTCAGTCTCTCGAGCACACTAATTTCTGCCTCCGCCACTCGTTTACCTTTCATTAATTTTATTTGACTGTGCCTGTCCCCAACCTGAATGGTGTTGCCTGATATGTAGCATATGTACCACTACACACCCTAAATTCTCAATGAATGCACTGTTGATACATGGCCAGTGAGACTTGGACGCGCTCAATGAAGGATACAAGACCTGACTACGTTCAAAATTTGGTAGGAAGTTCTGGGTCGGAAGTTTTGAAATCACCGCCAATGTCTTCTTTATGGGCGATGGTGTTGTGTAGATGACAGGTGGAATGCTCTGTAGCGATAAGAGTCGAACAATACTAGCAGCTTATTCTTCTACCTTCTTCTGTGTTCTCGCTTAATGGTATGCCTCAAGATCCTACATTTTCCCTGCCTTTTGGTTAATTTTTTTTTCTTTCCTTTCTTTCGATTCTACATGACAGAATAGGCAATATACCATGTACTACATAAAACCCAATACATTGTTTCACTCGTACGTACACTGTCTCTCTTGTGCCTGACTCGAAGGTACAGTACATGATAACATAGTGATCGCTTGAGAGCGGCAAGACTTCAAGATCGCGGACTCGGAGATTGAATGCTTTCCGCAAACCCAGAAGTTCAGTTTCTAGTACATACGTGTCCGGTCAATAAAACATATTAAATTTATAGCACTGCGTCTCCGTACAGAAAATGCATACAAAAGCGTATCTAAGTACATCCTGCTTTTTTCTACCAGCATAAGGATTTGATTCGGCTGTAAAGTCCTATCTTGGCCAATGTAAAGGAAGCAACGTATGCTCAGATTCAAGCAGATACCGAAGCTCACGAAAGGGAAGGTCATCCACTATTGATGTATCAATAACCATTCTTCAGTGGGAAATAATTGCGTACAATTCTGGTAATTCTCATGACGGCTTCAATCCCCGATGGTGAAGATCTCTCAACTGGCACGTTGTGGCCACCCAAAAAAATGGACAATGGCTTATCGGCCCTTAGAAAGATTCATGCTCACAATGTCATTGTCATTGTCTGATGATATAAAATGTGGTCACAGGTCAACACAACTAGTGCAAATCCGTGTCTCCCCTCCTACCAGATAGCCTTCACATCGCTTTGTGATCAATCTCCCAGCAATGGACTCCTTCTCACCGTTCTACGAAATTCTCGAACTCGGAGAGCCGATTCTTGCCTCACTACAGACAAAAGCGACCTCAGAAATTATCTCAGACTTTCCGCCGAGAGACGAAGAAGTTCGATCTAACGGAACGGGAAGCCCTACATGGTTTTGTGTCATCGCATGATCCCTGTATGTATTTTTTGAGTCGCGTCTCTTTTCGTCTCCGTCATGACTCTTTCATAGACATCCTTTCAACGAAATCAATTGTCAATTTTGATCAACATCCCTGGGCTTCACACATGTATGTTCGCTCTTCCCCAGTCTTATTCGTGACTCCGATACTAACTGTGGCGTCTTGTTCACAGATTTAGAACGCCCTCAAACACCCACATTCTCCCCACCTCCGACTTTTTTCTTTATCCGGCTTAGATAGCCCAGTCTCTTGAGCACACTGATTTCCGCTCTTGCCACTCGTTCACTTTCCTCTACGTGCCTCTCCGCGGCCTGAATGATATGTTGCCTGATATGTACATATGTACTATACATCCTAAATCCTAAATTGAAGTGTTACCCATACATGATTAGTGAGGCTTGAACACGATAAATAAAGGATACAAGACCTGAATACATTCGAACGTTTGAATTAGTAGGTTTTGAAATTAGTACTTCATTAGTACGGCCAAT
>JAGGAW010000213.1:0-12115 GCA_017657375.1 Termitomyces sp. T27 | reverse complement strand
TGCAGATCTGTGACGCGACGTAAAGCGGCCTGAGATATTTGTGTCATCATGTCGGCCCCATCAAGTATAGTGAGCTTATGACCTTTCAAAAGAGCGTGCACGTCTCCGCAAATTGCTTGATTTGTTCTCACACAACCTCTATGCCACGTTCGTCAAAAGCATTTAGCTATTGTGAAACGTGAAATTTGGAAGCAAGAAAGTGAAATAGACGTGTACCTCGAGCATCTTTTTCTTGTAGTCTGCAATGTATATCCGCCAAACGACCGCATGAATCGTTGACGTCTTTCCTGTTCCAGGAGGATCGTAGAAGAGAGGATGAGATAGTGTATTCTTCTCTATAAATCTTTCGACTGCCTTCAAGTAAGAATAGCGACGTGAACATAGGGTCATGAACTCACTAGTAGTCGTTATATTCCGGCGAGAGACTACGTCATCGAATGTAAACGGCCTGTACTTTTCTACCGGATAAGAGGACGTAGACGGTGATATTCCTTAGATTCCGTACCATGGCAAGTTGTCCTTGTCGGATGGCTGTTCGCAGTTTACTTACAGCCTTTCCAAGTCACTTTCCTTTGGCCACACTCGAAAAGGTTTCAACATCCATCATCTGAGTGTACTCATTGCTGTCCATAGTTCTGGGTATTTACAGCTGAAATCTAGAGAATTTGTGGGTATGCAGGACAAAAAGAGAGAAGAACATCTCGCGTTCCACGCGACGCGGCTAGAGACACTTGGACTGACATTTAAACCTTATTTTGTTGGACAGAGAAAGCGTTCGCATTCGAGACGTATGTTTTCTACTTCTGGGTCTCTATGGTCTTGACAAGGCACCACTCGGTATCCAGCCTTACGGGCAAAACCATCACCTTTGAGGTGGAGTCTTCGGGCACCGTCGACAATGTCAAGGCCAGGATTCAGGATAAGGAAGGGTAAGAAATTACATTTTGATACTGATCATAAATACTCATCTCGTTTTCAGGATCGCCCTCGACCAGCAGCGCCTGATCTTCGCTGGCAAGCAACTTGAGGATGGTCGCATCCTCAGCGACTACAACATTCAAAAGGAGTCCACCCTCCACTTGGTCCTTCGTCTTTGTGGTGGTGCCAAGAAGCGCAAGAAGACTTACAATGTTTGTCCTTCCTCTGTACAAAAAACATTTCGTTCTAACTCAGCCTACACAGACCCACAAGAAGATCAAGCACAAGCGCAAGAAGGTCAAGGTGTCGATCTTGAAGTACGACAAGGTCGACTCCGATAGCAAGATCAACCGTCTCCGTTGTGAGTGCCCTTTCCGTTGAGTGCGGTGCTGGCATCTTTGTAGGCCATTTTCCTGACTCGGCACTTTTCGTTATAGCTAAGCATTGCATGGCTTTCCACAAGGACCGGGAATATTGCGGCAAATATGGGCTTTTCTGTACCTTCACCCCTCTGTCGTCTAAGTGATGTCTTTGGGTTTGCGGCAGCACTACTTACTACACCCCAATTGTATTACATCGATAATCCATTGTGCTATTGAATTGAATTCTCCAAGTCCAAGTGTTAGAGTGGAATCCTTTATGTATGAAGGCATTCATATCTGATGAAGAGTATCGAAACATTATTATTCTCTGAAGCTCGCAAGTACATGGTAAAGTTCCATGTAGTGTCGTCTAATAAATTAATTCAACCATCTAATGGCCTAAGGGACTATATACGAGGCTCTAAAAAGATAGAGGAAAGTCGTGAAAATCTATGGCGACAAAAGTTCTGGAGGTCAACAGGTTCGCAGTGCATTCCGAGCTTCAGACCGCCCTTCCTCATGCTCAGGTAATCCGTCCACCTCGAGTAACATCAGAAACCGGCGCTGGAGTTATTGGGCCAGTTCCACAGAATTCGATGGCGGAGAGCACATGCGACTGTCAGTACGTTGGCTCGGAGTGTCAGCAGGGATGGTGGCAGGATCGCATCCCTTCTAACTCAGCCGCTACAGCGAGGGACACGAGTTTCTGCCAATGTGGACAAGGAACGGAGAGTTAGGGTCTTGGCCTGGGATACTGGGGAGGCAGAGCCGAAATCAAGATATTGTAATTTTGGCCAGCCTTTAACGAGAACTGTTAGGTTCTCGTCGCATATAGCAGATGGAAGTGTAGTGTCAAGAACAAATTTTGAAACGTGATGCAGTGTTTGAAGGTCAGAAAAGAGTATCAAGGTATTGGTTTTGGGTGGTCTGGCATCAGCGCCTGAGGCGATATGATGCTCGATAGTTAGGTTCCGAAGACCGTTAGATGCCTTTGTGCTGATGTTTCTGAGTACTGGACCCCAGATAGCTGGGACACCAGCCATTTCTTCGGCCTCTATGTGGAGGGTATACAAAATGTCTATAGGTAGTTTGCTTGGAATTAGCGCAAGCACCGGTCTATGCGGAGCCGAGTCAATGAAGGGAATGTTAGGGTATTTTCTTGAGGAAGGCAGCAGATGGGTCGTCGGCGTCAATATGACCTACGTGAGTTTCAAGCTTAAAAAGATTTGAGAAGCTCGGAACAACAAGTAGAGCACCCGTGGTCAACAACGATCCCAAGCGAAGCTGAGGGTGTGGAGGTTGCACATCGAGGACGCCAAGCCCATGAGAGACGAGTCTGTTAGAGACTCGAGAGCCGCGGATACTTGGATGCTGAAGACCAGAAGGGGTCTTGACAACATCTTGAAGGTACTAGACGACGTGCTCATTCGAGGGCCTGGTTTTGAAACCCAAGCTAAGGTCCAGCTTGCTTAGCGCATCTGATATACTTAGGCGCGCCTGGATCTCGTCACGATTGGACGGCGATAGCTTCGTAGAACATAGAGAGGAAAGTATCACAATGGGATGAATGGAAAGAAAGCCCCGGCCTTTCAGGCCTCAGGTTGGATAGGATTGTTAGATGATGTAGTACCTGAACTTTTCGTTGATGGGAGATGTGTTTGATTCGGGGAGCATAACAGTGAAATTGGGTCAAGTCTGGAGTAGATTGCGTTGCTTCGAAGACCTGGAACAACATTGACTTGGACATTTTTTCAGGAAAAGACCAAGTGTCACTTACATACATCCCATCAACCAGTGAAACGCCCGGGATCAGCTATAACAAAGGCACAATAGAGGAGAGCTGTGTCCACAAGTAGTCTAGAGCAGGACCTTCCCATGTTCTACAACATCTAGTGAGTGCATTGAGCATCAGTCCATCCTCTGCGGAAAAGTGGAAGATGTGCCAGATGATTTCGTCTATTAGCAGAGCCCGCTGCATGGATTCCAGATAAAGGATAGAAATCTATAGAGATAGAAACGTGGCAAGAAACGAAAAGTGAAGGACGGCGTGCGTGACTGTCGACTCGGACGCGCAGACTCGACGTTATCAAAGATAAGATAGAATTTTTGATGACGGTGACCGGAAGGGTCCTCAATCAGTACTGCGCAGTGACCATAAGGTCTCGTCTTCTAGTGGTATGCAAACGAATCTCAACTGGCAAATGGCATGATTGGTATCGAGTATGAAAGACAAAGTCAGGTAAGTATATGGATCAGCATGGTGGCCTGGCCTCCGACGATCCCAGCAAGAATCTTCTGCAAATACGTCTACTTTGATTCTAAGAAGCATCATGTCCCCAATGTCATGTACATACAAGTGATGGTAGCTTATTGATTGGTCGCCCGGAGCCTACATTCGTTGACACCACAGAGACCTATTCCAACTGGAAGGAAGCCGTACGAAGTCTATTTTCAACACATACCTCAGTGTCCGTATTCAAGTTCCAAAGATCAAAGCGTCCTGATCCATCGGCGGTACCAAACACCGCAGGATGGGCCGTATGCCACTTGACATCTGACATCATACACAAAGTCGTCTGCCTCATCAAATGGGTACAAGGGCGAGAACACATGTGACGTTGTGGAAGGTTTTGCAAGCGACTTTGCTCGCCAAAGCTTGACCGTCCAGTCGACAGAACTTGTGAGGAAGAGATCTGAGAAGTCTACGGGTCCAATGAGTGGGTAGAAGTGAAGGCTCACGACAGGACCGGCGTGGCTCTTGTACGCGCCGCATTGGCCTGATATACACTCCCTCCCTTTGTTCCAACTCGGAACGTGGTGGCTTCGTTATCTGGGAAGGCTACCTCGTCAGTCTTGTTATGGCCTGTATGAATAAGTTCAAGGGTTTCCTAATCATAGCAACGTTAACCAGTGTCAAGTCAAGAGAAAGATGGAATACCTGAGGTTGAGCAAGCATATCAACCAACCAACTACATCCATACTGTACCATCTGTGCTACTTGTGATTAAACTGTTAGCATTTTGCGTATCGACCATCTGCATGGCATAGACAGATGTGCGCATCCAGCAGCAGGTAACGGCGTTTTCAACACAGGGAGAAGTTTAGAACGAGTGTCCCAGAGAGGAATTTATTCAGATTATGTGCCACCGAAGATGAGATTGGAATGAAATAGTGAAAAGGTGACGGAGAGTACGTCGGACTATGAGATATGGGTCAATCTACACAACCTTGAACGATAGAAAAACATCCACGTGCTGGCGAATGGAAAATGGATTCTGGTCGCTCGAGCAGGTGAAGATTCCACATGGCAATAATACCGCCTGGTTCATTCAGCGCTGCCGGTACGAGGCGACGCTTAGTTCGGGATACTCGGGGAGACACCATCAAGTTCTGAAGTACAGTGTTATCCCTACTTTTCGTGATCATTCAACGTTTGTTATTGAACGATTCTTCCCGTAACGTTCGTCATAAAACTCACAAACTCGCTTGATACGCCCTTCTGAGTCATCTCTAACTTCCAACATTAGCGTGCTATCCTCACTGAGAATCGATGAAATAAACACATACCCTCCTGACCCTGCTCCGATTGTGTAATCTCTGATATAGTTGTAACCGTCATTTAGACCTCGTTGCACATTTTTCGACGATTTTTCCACGAAATCGGGAAATTCAGGTGCTGTAAGAATGCCATCCTCCGATAGCTCTGAAATTGAAATCAATTTGGCATGCTCGAAATCAATGGTGTCAAATAGAGCATGCCTCGGATTTCTTGCTCAATCTCAAGGTCTAACTTCACGCTTTCCTCTTCAAGCTCCTTCTCGCACGCAAGACGTTCCTTGTCTAAGTCGTGTTCTCTCAGTATTCGTTGTCTGAGGTCTTCTTTGTAGTCATCCGGGCGATCATCCGTTTCAATCGTAGTCGTCTTCTGTACTTCTTTCTTATAAGTAGCTGATGCATTCCTACAACATCTAATCAGTCGGGCGACGGCTGCATGTTATGAAAGAAATAATACCTTTCGAAGCAAATTGAGTAGCTCCCGTTCCACATCTATCAGGTCACTATATATCCAGGCGTTAGCACGCTTAGTTGTTACCTATGTTACTTAGATTTAGTCCACGTCAATGATAGATGCACCACACAATCCTCACCACTCAATTAAATGGTCCGCTGAGCTACTAGGCTGGCTCCACATCAAACCGACACTAGTCAAGAAGTCGCTCTATTGACTTGCACGTCCTGAACCAGACATAGAAAGGGCAGATGGACCCGGAAGACTGATCGCATCGCCAATAGCCGTCACGGTCACGGCGTCCCAGGCATTCAAGGCGAACGGTCCCCACCACTCTCGCGAGAACCACGCGAAGGGCTGCTCACCAAGGAATTGACAAGAAAGGAGTTGGTCCTGTAACCTAGTAGGAGTATACCTTAGCTCGACTCGTGCGTTCCGATATTTATCAATTTATGTAAATAAACTCGAGAAAACATACTTATATGTAAGCGTTAAACGTTAAACGTTAATGCCGGGTAGGCATCGAGCCAGGCCTCAGGCTCAGACCTGACGGAGTGGTGGAAAAACGCTATCGAGCGGCGTGCATACTACCAACTTCGCACTCACCCACGAACGTCTGACTTCACGATCGGAGGACTTGCACGTTGGTTTGCCGCGCACCGTCAAGTGCCACAAACAGTTCAATGCATGCCATCCGTGCGTGTTCAGTATAATAAGTGTCATCACCGCAGTACTTTCGTTCAGCTCCTTCGCTTGCGTTCCTGCATATTCGATCTCGCCGCACTCGATCTTCATATCCTGATGAATAAAGGGCATCTGAAAGGAGTTTCAGAGCTCCTTGAAATTCTCCTCGGCGATCCTTTCGAGTTTGACCCTGAAGACAAACCGTTCCAGTTCCAAATGACCACTGGCAGGCAATCTCCCCTACATGCCGAAATCATCAATCAAACGGCGCCCGCGCACTTCACACTAAAGGCAGTATCGTCACAGTTGCACACGCGGAACAGTTTCGACAGGAGGCTGTCCACATTCTGGAAAGTTGCGATGTTGGAAATTATCGTCGAGATCTCACATTCAGTGGCTAAAGGCCATGAATCATGGAGACGGCTGCTAGATCTGACTTCGACCAAGCGCTTCGATCGCCTACCCCACGACAGACGGGAGAATATGCCATTTGACCTCCTGCACGTTCTTCCTACGGCCATTCAATCCCAGAATTTGAGCAACCTACAGCCTCAATGGTTCATCGCCCAGTCGGCGGGCAGGAATCCGGAGTTTGGTTCCTCGCCTGCGGAATGTTTGTTAGCCGTTCTTCGCAGCCTTGAACGCGTCATGGAGAACAATCGCGTGGAGCTTCTTCAAGGAAATCTCCATGCCGCTTCAATCAACTATGTGCACTTCATAGCGTCACCAAGCCATGACGAATGTCCTATCATTTCATTCGGGAGGAGGAAGCTTTCCCTGTCCTTAACTTCATCTATGACTCGCAAGAGCCTTTTTGACAAAAGCCAACCCAACACCTCCTTTCTTCGATTTCGCAGAGTTCTAGTGCCTTGCAAGCAGGAAGTTTAGAAGTATCGAAAGGCGGTATGAAACGCTCAGTTGCGATAATATCGTAATCGCTCGAGACGATCTGGATCCACCATGTGTTTACGAAGCAAAAATGACTTTCTTCACTCGAATGGCGCAGAAACGGGCGGGAACGGGATGGCTCCTAGAGGCACAGGTCGTGTTTGTAATAACTCAATGCGACGATCTTGATGCGCAACCGGAGGCAGACTATTCTTTCATGTGTAATCTCACTGTTGCTTCATTCTGGAAGCGTCGCTAATGTGGGATGCCAGATCGAGACTCTTTCCTACTGTCTGCAGTTCGACATATATTATCAACTTCTCACGCCAGCCCTTCAGCTCATCGATGCTTTGCTTGCCACTCCGAGCAACAGGCACGGCATTATCGTCAATCAGGCATTCCGAAGCCCTGTTACTCCGTCCAACTGGATTTCAAGCGACTCCCATCAGCTTCGGATCTCCTTCAGCGCAACTTTCATGATTCTAAGAACCTCAAGAATGATACAGATGTTCCACTGGCATTCTTGGAGGAGATTTATCTCCTAGTTTACACTCTCTGCCTAATGTCCTTCCCATCTTTCCAAAATCTGGAACAATATGTTGACCAATCGATATATTCAAGCACCACTCTTCACTATCTTGCTTAATTGTTCAGTGATTCTGGCTCTGGCGCTGTTTATGCCGCAATCCTTGGTACCCCCTTCGCAGATCTCTTGTCGACGGAAAATGTTTCGCTTACCGTCTACTAAAAACCAACGTCGAAGTGCGATCGGCAAAGGAATGCCGCATTCATTGTTTTGTCTTCCTTTTCAGTATGAGGCCTCCTCGGTCTACACTAGAATGCGGTGCTCGGACAAAATTCGATATGAAAGTTCGACGGCGAGAACAATTCTTGAGGAAGGGCGTCATCGTCCAATGCGTTGGTACTTCCGGTGACTTTACAGGTCGCATATAACTTTACGTCCCTCAGCAAACATGCTGAAATGTTTTAGAACCCAAAATCACCCCAATCACAACAGCACGAAGGTGATGTAAACATCAAGGACGATCCCAATTCCTTAGTGTGTGTCGTTTTCATTTCTTAAGCCCTACTGACATACTCATAGCCAAAATATCCATGGTCAGTGAGGCCCTCTGTGCGCTCAATGCACTTTTCTACGGAGCTCCGTCCTCTCACATGAAGAGGGTGTTACACTCGGCATGGAGGGGATCGCTACCTACTTCAATTGCAGAATCTGAGCATGAGCTTGAGGTATTGGATCTGACGAAGTTATTGACTCACTGCAACGCGTCCATGTGTCTCCGGGGAAGGAGAAGATCTTGATTACAACTCCGACATATGGGATGTACGGCCGTGTCTACGCAGGTCAACGACATCGGCGTTGTCAAGGTACTACTAGAGCTCGGAGAGAAGGGGAGGCTCGGTCTGAGGCTTGAGGGTGGGGGTATGAAGTACGAGTCATCTCACATTCGTGGCGTAAACCGCCAAACCCTGCACAGATCAAAAAAGCCGTCGACGCGAACCCATCGCCCAACTTGCCTCCGTTCGTCAGGAAACACCACAGCTCCCCACAGGAACCCTCATCTCTATCTGCCATCCGTTCCATCCTAGAATACCGCATTCGCTGGCATTGTCGTCGTAGGCCACATCGACTCTGCAGGCGTGGTGGAGGTGGCACGGCGCGGTATCTTCCATCTCCGGACCCGCCAACTTTGTCGTAATGTAAGTATTCCAAAGGCTTTGTTCTCGCCGCCGTCCGATACGTCTCCTTCCTTTCTCATTCAAGATCCCCCCAATTTGTGCGCAGTACTGACGCTGTTGATCCAGATGCCGGCGTCGCCTGATTTCCGGAACCGGTAAGGTATGCCCGATAGCCGGAAATCTGCTTAAATACTCCAAGGCACTCTGGAGACTGATTCTTGCTTCCTCCCTCAATACAACCCATATGTGACGAACATTAGGCCAACCAAGAACCTCATGCGTGGCCTCACCCATAGGCAAGCCGGGTTGGTCCTCGGCCTTTTGATCGTCATGCTGGTTGGCGCCGCATCAATCCTGCCTGTGTGGCCTCACTCACGGGCAAGCACCACCCGCCCTCTTCAGTAGCCCCACCCGGCTTCAACACCGAGCCGCTCTGTGGTCCATTCCGTTCTGACTGGCGTGCGTGGCCTCACCCATAGGCAAGCCGCATCTGTTCAGAGGGTTTTGACCGTCGAGCGGCCCGTCGCCGCGTAGGTCGACCCGCAGCTTGGGCCGCCCCGCTCTAGCCGACTGGATGGGAGAGGAGACTGGGGTGCATACGAACGCGCTGAACTGGAGTTCTTGAACCGCGTGCAGGCGGTGCCGAGCTTTGAGGGCATGCAATGGGTGGACCGGCCCACGGGTGTTGCCATTGTCGGTTGCGGACATGCGATGCGGTGAGGTTGAACTTGAAGAAATTGTTGGGTATTCCTATGCATATGGGTGGCCATGGTCCCATACTTACGGATGTACTCAAAAGTTAATTTCTTAATTTCATTACGTATGTTTATTTAGTCACGCGGGCTGCAATACTGGAGGGGAAATCCCCTGATTGCACCGGTTGGTCATGCAGGTATTACTATTATGTATGTAGGTCTGTTTTCCCTGCTCTAGGCAGGTCCTTGTGTTCGTTGTTCTATCTATTTTGACTGGCATGCCACATACACTGATGTTTCCTCCAGCACCGTGTTCTCCTAATGATTGCGGAACTTTTGCCCCCAACTTCCAAGTCGTTTGCTACCCCCAATAGCCCTAAGTCGACGTCGCCACGCTGTTGAATCCGCCGCAAACGCCATGACCGTAGTGAACGCTATAGCTGCCGCCATCCCCTGCTTGGTTGTGACAGAGGCAAGCAATCTGGGAAGATGGCCTGCGGGTCCTGCATCGCGCCGCCCGTGTCTTGAAGGTTGCTTCAACCATGGCTCAATTTGCATGCATAGCGCTTGGGCACAAGCAAATTCGTGCCCGACGGGTTCGTGATTTCCACGCGTCGTACCTACTACGCATATACGCCGAAGTCACCAAGGTAATCGCAGGGTGCCGGTACGTACCTATCGGCGCCGTCAACGTACTCCAGAAACAAAAAAAAAACTTACACAGGTGCAGCGTGTAACATCCATGGGCTTGATGGGGATTAAATTCATTGCCAACTCGTATGCCTGTGACGCCATTTCCAAGAATTTCATTAACAAACCCATCGTAGAAACGTATGCACTCACAGACCGGTGGACATCGATGAGGAGATCCGTTGGATGCCATTATGGGCAGCCGTGTTTTTGTCTAAAGAGAGGTGAGTCCAAGTCAGCGTTGTGTGCGATAAACGACTCCACTAGGAACGGCAACGAACCGTCGTAAGTCAGCGTCGCGTGTGGTAAACGACTCCACTAGGAACGGCAACAAACCGTCGTTCCGAGGGAGGGACGGGTCGGTTGTGGCGCCATTATGGAGTTGAATAACAACCGGCCTCATGAGACAAGTGGGGGCGGGTAGCTTTGAGTCGTGGGGGGGGATAAACATGGCGGTGAGAAACCTGAACTGAAAATCATTGTTGAGTAAGAATAACCCGACATTTCAGAACGTCGTCGGCCCACCTCAGGCAGAATCGCTTCGAACTTGTCCATTGATAATCATGAGCCTATAATCATGAGCCGTTGGATGAGATACGTGATATGATTTCGCACTGCAACATTTATGTAATAAAAAGGGTTTTTTTTTGCCATTGCCCATCCGCTAGGTATATATGGTAAATGCTATCCGACTCCACAATTCGAGAACAATGCAACGCGGAAGCAACAAACCCCATGGATGCAAACAACTTTTGCCAAGCTTGATCGTGAGGTACTGACGTATATATAGGTCTGCAACGCCAGACAAATCTCGCCCATCCTGACCGCCGTCCACAAACGAACAAATCCAAATCACACCGCCCACTCTCAATGCTGGAAACCAGTGACAGTGATTCCTACGATGAGGATGGCCAGGTTATCGTCCCGGCTGTTCTGGAAGCTACGATCGAGATTATCGGCGCAGAGGTTGAGAAGCGTCAGTGAATGCACTCATTCATCCACCCCCAATCTGACATTTAACCTTTAGGTCGAGCTGAGACTGAGAAGAAAAAAGTTTTGCATTCTATTTCTTACAATGCGACATGCTCACCACCTTGTTGCAGACTAATTGTAAAAACCTGGAGGAGTGTATCAAGCCAAAATGCCTCGAACTGCCCCTCATTCCCGTCTATGTCTACACTTCCGTACGTCGGTCCTACAACATGTTCAGTGCTAACTAAATTTATTCGCACATTGTAGGCCCATGTCGAGCCAATCTTTCAGATTGTCCGCACGAGGGAATACTTCTATTTCCCATCCCACCCGGCGCTTTTCCGACAAATGACCGAAGGTTTAGTTCAATACGAAGTGTACAATCCTATCAAGCGACGATGGGATCTTGTCAACCTCTTTCGTCAGCAGGAGTACCTCCCGGGTGCCTACCTGATCTATAGGAGGACGGGACTGTCAGACTATGAGTGCCCGAATGTCGCCTCCGTCGTTCGCAAGCTTCACCGCCGTATCATCCAGTCTTACCAGATCTCCTCTGAGTTTTGTAGGATTCCATCCATTTATCGGAAGGGTGGAACGTGTTAGATAAATGCGGGTGTTTCTTCTACAAATTTGTATTTTCAATACTGAAAATGAATATGCGCCACTACATTGTTGTTAATCACACCCTAAATGGAGAATTGATGTTTCACATATTTTTGGAGGGTTTTATAGATTTTCCAATGACTCAGCTGTTCCCTGCATACTCGATCTGTGTTCGGCAATTGTAATGGAATCTTAGATGAGAGGCTTCCATACCACTTCACACAGCCGGCTTCCATTATTAACCGCGGCCGTACCGACATGCGCCACTACAGTGAACCCGCTTCCATAGATTTTCGATTTGTTTCATAGTATTTCCGAGGGTTCATGTCTTCGGGGATTGCATCCTTGTCCGACGGAATAGTCACGTCATCCTTATCGATGGCCGCCTTGCAACGGCAACACCTTTTGCTAACCGCCGATAATCAAAGGTCCATTGCCGTCGGTCATGACATTCCTCCAATATCTTGAGGCACTACCGATATAAGTAAACAGATAATCAATGCCATTGGAACTTTTGAATGAACAGCCTAGGCCCTGCATCTAGCATGTTACAGCCATTTGCTTTGTTCCAAATGCTGATGATGACAGATTAA